>VJMH01000184.1:0-15591 GCA_009835185.1 Aphanomyces stellatus
CCTCCCTTGCGACCAGTCTGTCGACATTGACTCTCTGCCCTACCAACACGACATCGTCCCCTGCCTTGTGCGTGCAAGACATCAACGGGGGATTGCCAACTGTGGTGACACCCCCCTCATCCACCGCCAACAGCACCACCATGGTATTAGACCCCACGACTATCTTGTACGGCACCTAGATACCAGTCTCGTGTTCAGTCATTCTCATTTTATGCTTAGAGACCTGTCTGGCCACGACCTGCAATCCATTGCTTCAGTCCCCCCGGAACAATGGCCCAGACTTACAACATTGTATGTCCCTCCTAAAACCTCACGCATCTAAATCCAGTAGTAGGAATCTGAGCCACAATGTCCTCATGAGTGTCGACGACGTCTTGAAGAACCTACCCCCGACCATCGAAGTCTTGTGCGAATAACAGTGTTCTTGATGCACATACTGACAAAAACGATCGTCTAGGGACTTGAGCTTCAATCGCATCACCGCAATTGAAAACGTTCGATGGGACATCGCCTTCCCCCGTCTCACAACTCTCTTGTTGAACGGCAACAACATCTCTACCCTCAAGAATGCCACGTTTCCCCTATCGCTCCAAACTTTGTACGTCCAACTACATCATACCCCCCTTCCGTCCTAACAACACCCCCTCTTGTTGTAGGGATCTGTCGGACAACCCCCTCTTTTCGGTCGAAATGAGTCGCGCCACATTCAACCAATTGTCGTCATCCATGAATGTGACGATGCATACACTGCGGCAAATGGGCACGGGGCTATTCAAGAGCATGTGTCCAGAGGGTGAGCTATCGTACATCAAGACAAATGCCGTCTGTGTCGTGGAACCCCCGTCAGCCTCAAATCCCTTCTCGAGTAGGTTGCCGACAACCTCCACTCGATTCTAATGGCTAAGCATTGACTTTGTAGGATTCGCGAAATCGTATGGGCTCATTGTCCTTTTGACAATGTGTATTGTGGGTTTGTACTTGTTGCCTCGTCAACCCCAAGAAGAACGGGGCCTTCGGGGCACATTTCTGAGCTCTGGCGACGAAGTCATGAGTCCGATGAGTATGTTTGGCTCCATGAACTCGCCCACTACGCCTCCTTGCCCGTGAACACAGACCACACAGTTTCATTATTAATTTATAATTTACGAGTTGGATGTTGTTGTGTTCAATCTGCCCTGCAATGCAACTCAAACAATATCGATATCATCGCACCAATGGCCAACAGGGAATGTACAAACAAGTACATTTAAAAAATGTACTTCGAAATTCAAGTAATTAGAGCATGATTAATTACTTTTCATGGAATTAAATATCCTAGAATATTATCGAGCTGTACGTGTACGTACAGCGTACAGTACACTTACAAATGACGAGCAGACACACGCGACCTGCACACTAAAGGTCATTATTTTTGAAAAATAATGTCGTGCACGCGGTTCTTCCGGCCGCCTTGAAGACGCACTGATGTGAAATGCACAGGTTTTGTCCGCGACCAGCACGACTCGACCCCCGTCGTCGCATTATTCAATTATCCACCCCTTGAACTCTTATTCATCCCAATCAATCATGGCGTCCAAGCTCAACCTTGGTCAGCTTGTGGCTTTCTTGCTCGCAGCTGCTGCCTCTCTTACCTCGGGGCTGTCGACTCTGACGTTTTGCCCCACCAACATCTCGGCGTCACCTTCTCTTTGTGTGCAAGATTTCGACAGGGGGACCTCATTGGCAGCGGTCCTTTCGTCAACCAATAGCTCCAATGGCATTGGCACCATTACCTTGTACACCACCCAAGGTTTTGCAACACTCATATATTGTTGCCCATGTAGAGACGTGTCTGGCAAGGGAATTGACTCCATTGCGAATGTGCCTCCGACGCTGTGGCCCAGCATCACAGTCTTGTACGTAGCCTCTTGTCCATTCCCTGGCAAATCCCGAGCTAGAAACCTCCGCCAGAACAATTTCTCAACTCTCAGTGACCTACTGACGAATTGCCCCTCATCCGTCGAGAGCTTGTACGATATTAATGGAATGCATGCCATGATACTGACATGGGAATAGGGACTTGGGCTTCAATCGTTTTACCGCACTTGAAAACGTTCGGTGGGAATTTGCTTTTCCCCGCCTCCGAACCCTCTTATTGAACGGCAACAACATCTCCACCCTCAAGAATGTCACGTTTCCCCCGTCGCTCCAAACATTGTACGTCCAACTACATCATGCACCCCTTTCCGTCCTAACGATACCCCTTTTGTTGAAGGGATCTATCGGACAACCCCCTCTTTACGGTCGAAATGAGTCGCATCACATTCAACCAATTGTCGACATCCATGAACTTGAAAATGCACACACTGCAGCAAAAAGACACGGGGCTCTTCCAGAGCATGTGCACGGACGGTGAGGTCTTGTTCATCGCAACAAACGCCCTCTGTGTTGCAAACCCACCGTCTGAGTCGAGCCATTTCTGGGGTAGGGCGACTCGATCGTTGAAACAACTCATGCGTTTGTGTAGGTTGCGTGAAAACGTATGGACTACTTGGTTTCCTGGTTATGTCTGTTGTGGGTTTGTATTTCCTGCCTCGCCAACCCCACGAAGCAAGGGGACTTCGGGGAACGTTTTTGAGCTCGGGGGACGAAGCCTCGAGTCCAACAAGTGTGTTTGGAACGATGAACACGCCATCCATGTCGCCGCCATGCCATTGATTAAGTTACGTTGTCAAACGATGTAAAGAAATCTTGATATCGTAACAACACTTTATGACATGGGGAACCTGGGACGAACCACACAAGGTCCTTCGTCACGAGTTTTTCGAAAAATCAGTTTTTGAGTTTCACCAAAAACACCTTTGCAACGCGTGGTGTGCCTGCCAATGAGTTTACCACGGTACGCTACTTTGATGCTGCTGGGGCATTGGTTGTACTAACTGACCTGTGATCTGCAACACAGATTGGGTGCCAGATGGGAAAGTCGAGGAACAGAGACCAGCATTGCAAAATGTACGAACATACATTCCAAACGAAGGGCCAAACAAAGTGGACATACTCCGAGCACACGTGCTGGTGGCGAATCGTCGTCATCCTTTATTTGGTTGGTGGAGGTTAGAACAGCAACAACAAGCAGGTGACTTCGATCACAACGTGACTTGAGTCGCTGGGCTGATTTGCGTGATCATGATAGTTTGTTCAACAGGTCCATCAAGCACGCGAGGCGAGCAACATTGGTGGTCGTTCACCACGGTGGTCGTCAGGCTCGGACGGATGTTCTGCTCGCTGTGGGCGCCGCATATAAAGAATAACAATGCCACACGTATCTCAGAGAAAAGATCGCCTGCGTCAAGCTCTATGGATACGGCGGCATCTTGCCTGCACTGTCGACGTTTCGCTTTCGAGGCACAGCCGCCAAAGTTAGGTGCACTTTTCGAGAACTCTGTCGCTATCACATCTATTGTGGTGCGGAAATTCTCGAACAGGGTGTGGCGAGTCGGCACTGAAATCCAACCCACGCTCGTTGCATCGGGTTCGGTTGAGATCCATTTCAATCCACAGATATGGATGCAGGCCTTGGGAAATGTGGAGTTTGTCTTAAGTTCATAGACTCTGGTGGTTGCAATATTGAAGGTCGCGAGCTCCACTAGTTTCCAAAATGCGATTCTGACTTTGACTCGACTTGCAACTGGTCTCTGAACGTCGAGCCTACGCCCTACCAACCACGATTGTTTCGTGCCTTGTGGTTCTAGATGTCAATGTACCATCGCAAAACCAATGTGGCCCCACTGCTATCTTTTACGCCCCTCCATCTTTTCCTGCCCATTCGCATGGGTCTACATATTGAGCGGTGTCCAGCAACTGCCTTCAGCCAATTGGTTCTGGCCACTCATTGCATAGGTCCAGCCTATCTACATTATACACCCCCTTCAAGGCAGTTCTCGTAATGAGAACTGTCCTAACGACTCAGCGTCGTTTGGAGGTGTCTGCCTAAACGCATATAATTTGCAGCAACATAGGGAATTCATTTAACGCTATATTCGTACTGCCGCGGTTGACAAAAACCAATGTTGGGTTGTGTTTTCAAAGCAACAACATTTCCACAAAAATACAAATAGAATTGTCAGCTGTGGGATTTGAACCCACGCGTACGAATACATCACGACCTGAACGTGACCCCTTAGACCACTCGGGCAAACTGACAACGTGATTCATCACACAATAGTTTGCATATAATCACATAATATTCAACGTGTCAGACTGAAACCACTGGACTGATCGTCACTGAAACCACAAGACTGAAACATCGTCATTCGCGAAGTTCGTTGTTACCGGCAGTACCGTAGTACACAAAATAAGTCACCACGCATTTTTCGCCTTATTGTTGTTTATAGACGAGGCATTTTGCTCGTTGGTGAGATAATTTTGTTTTTGGCAGTTGGCGTGATGAGAACATTTTGTCATATTATTTTATACAGGAAATACCTTCATAAAATAATATCTATTGGGAAAGTAGGAAAAATGAGCAAAAACCCGGCTGTACCTTGCGACTGTGGCCAACCACTGCGCCACATCGCAAGGTAAGACTGCGAAAAAATTCATTATTTCATATGGTTTTTTCATTATTACTTCATTTCAGTATACAACTCACAAGCACCGTCATCGTTCAGAACAAAAGTTCCTCACTACTCACAATTGACGTTTTGCAAAATGATAACGTCCCCTGCACTTTAATTGCATGCAGCTTGTCCAATGGGATGATAGCTTCGTGATCGCGCTTTTTAACAAACACGATTTGATTTCGAGTCCAGAAAGTCATCGAGAGCGCACACGTCTAAGGAGGTCAGCACGACTATTCACTATACCTATTGACGATAGAATAAAGTCCACTAACTCCCAAAGTATTGACCCGGCGGGAATGAGTTGCCCACATTACTCAATGACTTTAGGTCAATGGAAACTGAATTTGAGCCACACAGCCACACTACCACTAAGTTTGGGCAATGTCAAATGAAAGCATGGCTTGCCCAGAGTTAGAAACTAATATGGAATAAAAGTGCACAGTCTACCTGTTCACAGTGGCAAGGTACAGGGTTCGAGTCGGGTTTTTTCTCATTTTTTCGTCATATGTCAGTCAATTTTCTTAATTTGCACCACGGTTGTGGTGAGCGATTTTTGTTTTGAGGAGCTTGCTTGGTGAGGCAATTTTGTTTCTTTGGAGGACCATAGTGAGCGACTTTTGTATTTTGGCCCCCGTGGTGATGGGTGAGTTATTTTGTGTACCACGGAATTATTGTACCGTAAAGCACACAATAACTCACCAGCCTTTTTTGCTCACCATTTTGTGAATTGTTGAGTGTATTTGATATTTTTCCGGATAAAGTTACGTATTCTTATTTCTTTTTATATATATTTTATTTGATATTTGTATGGTGTATTAAATGTATTTACACTTGTCTGTTGTTTCTGTTGTTTGGTGAGAGCAATTCTGTGCTTGAGTGGTACTATTGGTGAGTTATTTTGTGATTTGGGGACTCTTGTGATTAGTTTTGTGCGGTGAGTTATTGTGTGCTCTACGGTAAATAATCTCGTGGTCAGGGAACTTCGAAGCAAATTGGTGCTGAGTTTCAAGAAGGACGTTGTCGTTCCTCTTTGATCGATCCGACCACCATGTGGTTGAGGTCCAGGTTGCAGGGCGGCCACGTCGGAACATGCTCTGGCCAATCAGCGTGCAGCATCAAGTTGACGTTGGGTGAGTTGAATCTCCAAAAACATCACCATGTACGGAGAATGTACAATCACAGATATTGTACGTACCATTTCATGGCAAGAAAATAATTCGTTTGTACATACAAAAAGTACGAGCTGTACAAACTTTCTCGAGCGACACGCGATTGGTCCATTTAATGGCAGAAACACTGCTGGGCATGGTCGCCGCCTGCAATTTGAACGATGTGCAATTTTGGTCGAAGATGCGGCGATCTAGCCCAAGAACAAATGCCAGCACATTCCCCGCGACCAGTAAATGGAACACAATGTGATCCGAAGAGACTCATTTTCAAATTGTATTGTTCGACCCATGTTGCTTCTCAAGGTGTCTGCTTTGACAGGGTTCGCCGCAGGTGCTATTCTTGCGCCCATATGCCCAACCAATACATCGTTGGCATGCCTTTTGAACGGCAGCGCCAATTTGACAATGCTGTCACAACTGACCTCCAATACATTGTACGTGTGTGGGTTGAACTGTGGCGTCACTTACATTTAATGACGTTGTAGGGATGCCTCAACCAAGCAAATTGAAGGCATTATGTCCCCCCAAACGTCCACCTCCGAGATGTTGAACCATCTCACTCGCGTGTACGTGGCACCCCCTCCCACCGACCGCCCCCAACACCCCCTTGACTCTTGTTTAGAAACCTGAGTCACAACTTGCTCTCAACCATCGACGACGTCTTGCGACTTCCCCCTTGGATCGAAACATTGTACGCTGGTCGTGCATACACGTGTCCCCTAACTTGCATCGTAGGGACTTGAGCTACAACAAATTCAACGCGCTTGTGCGTGTCAATTGGAGCGCTTTGTTTCCAAACTTGGCAACATTGTACGTGACTACACCGCAATTAAAAAGTCGCAACTGGCCTCACCGCCGTCAACACAGGATCCTACGTGGCAATAACATCTCAACCGTCCAAGACAACTCGTTTCCCCCGTCGCTCGCTATCCTGTACGCAACATTATGTGATGCTTCGGCGTTCCTCATGCGATGGTATAGGGATCTCTCGGAGAACCCACTGGCCCAGATGATCTTGAAC
The DNA here is from genome assembly GCA_009835185.1 of Aphanomyces stellatus. Classification (NCBI taxonomy): domain Eukaryota; phylum Oomycota; class Saprolegniomycetes; order Saprolegniales; family Verrucalvaceae; genus Aphanomyces; species Aphanomyces stellatus. Next base: position 6,792 of record VJMH01000184.1, read on the forward strand.
CGCGCAACATTTGACCAGCTCTCAGCGCCCACGGTCACGTTTACGTTCCACACGCTCCGTCAAAAGGCTGACATTGTCCTGAGTCCTGACGTTGCCGCCGCAAACGCCGCGTGCGGGGCCAATGCGCTCGAGTACATGGAAAACAACGTCGTGTGCGTGTCGTCGTCTCCTGCCGCCGCGACCCCCAACAACCCCATCGTTGGTTCGTTCTCCCGCTCGCCTGTTCGTTTGACCGATCATGCGTTCGTAGCCTTCCTCGTGCGGTATGTCGTCGTCGCGCTCGCAATCATTTTCGGCGTCATGGCCGTCGCCGCGTTTCTCGTCAAGCACGCACGGGCGCGGTTTGTCCTCGGGTACTCGGACGGCCGCGAGACAATCATCAGTTCCGTGTACGACCAAGATGATGTTGCCAATTTGGATGACATTATCGACGAGATGGAAGCTGCAGACCACATCGAGGTCGTGACGCCGACCACAACCATTCCCCCGCCGACACCGAAAGAACCCAACGCTAGCAGTCGTAGGGCTGCTGCCTAGGCATAACGAGTTATTTATGTTGCTTAAGCATGTGTCGGTTGAAATCACGTGCACAATGAATGAGTATGTCAAGCTCATTGTCTTGCGTAATTTATTCCATACGCTTGCGTACATATGTTGTCCGCAGGTACATTCAGCAACACAATCGCGAACCTATATATGATGTTTGTACTCATCTTTTGGCTTATAATGACGTCAACGGTATTTTACAAGCTTGGAACTCGTCATTCATTCGTATTCTCGGGTCCTTCAAACGACGATGGGAAGCTGTTGTTCGATCGGCGACACGTACGCAGACACACGACCCTTGACGTTGCGACCGCGCACCCCATCACGGTGATTGGTCTCGTGTATGTGCTCCCTAACCCCGTGACCCTTGAAATGAAAGTTCGGCCGTGAAACAGCGCGGGGTTCACAGTCAACGACCACGCAACCGGCGTGCCGGTTGTTCGCCTCAACGGCGACGTGGTGACGTTCCGACGCAAGACGTCACTCGTCAACACCCACGGCGCGACGCTGGCCATATGTTGGAGGCGATACCCTTGACTCGCACCGGCTACGACGTGCTCAAGCCCGCTGGCGGGGGCCAATGGTTTGCCATCGCCCCGCGCATTCGATGTGGCCTCCGCTGCCTCGATTGCACTGTGATGATTGATGCTGTGACGGGCTAAACGCACTCGCTTGGCTCCTTAGGCAACTGGCCCGCGCGCAAGGCTGTGCTCACGTCCCCGTTGCGAAGACGTGGAGCGCGTATCGGTGCTACCCGCTGCAGTACAATGTGGACGTCGTCGCAGGCATCGATGTGGCGCTGGTCGTGCTGCTTTGCGTGGCCTTGGACAAAGCCACGATGTCGGGGTTTGCTTGAGGGTGCGCATCTAATAAATGGCAACTCATGGATGTGCAAAGACAGCCATCGAGGGATAGCCATACGCTCGCCATGTTCGAGGATATGCCTTGTTGCAACACGCGTGGACGTTCTATCGGATTCCATGGACGATTGGTCGATGCAACAAGGTTGCGATCATTTTCCGTGCATCATGTGTGCTTCCCTCGGCGTTGCTATTCTCTTAAACATAGTGATGCCCCATGTGCAAGCACGTGTTTCATAGATGCACAAAGTCATTATCCTTCTCAAGGTGACTGAATGAAAACATGAACAGTGGTGGTTGGATGGGTAGTTTCGTGGCCGTTACTTGGTGGAGATGTAACCGACCAAATGCATTCTATTTTCAGCCTGTGGTGATGGGTCCCAGGGTTGGCACACTCCCAGCAAGACCATGCCTTGGCAGTTTGCCTTTTGCAGTGTGCCCCAAACATGAACAACAATTCACCCGAGACGTCTCCGCCCTCCTACCCCACACCCACGCTGCGTCGCACAAGTGGTAGCGGCAGCGGTGACCCCATATATCGACAGCGCAAGTCCAAGGCAGCCATGCTCCTGCGGGGACCCCAGTCAACGGCTTCAAGCGATTGGGGTTCCCCCGGTGGCAGTGACGTCAAGACCCGCCCACGCAACGACGATGGCAATGGTGACAGCGGCGATCCAACAGCAGCACCAATGCATCTCACGTTTGCAACCAACCAAGACGACTCGGACCATGCAACGGCCGACGACGCGACAGAACCGACGCCAAATCGTCGACTCAACGACGTCAAGTTCATCTTGACCGAAGACATCGACTTTGAATCGCTCCACGACGCGCTCCGTCGGCTCGCGTCAATGTTGGACGACGCGACCTTGGCCCCCCGTCTCTACCACATCGTCGCGTACGAGAACGAAGACCACATGACTGTCTTGGCCTCGCTGGCAAGTCACACAGACGCCACCGTTCGCGCCCTTGCCATGCACGTCTTGGGCATGTTGGTGCACCCAACTGGCCCTCTCTGGACCACGACCAAGCTCTTGCCTGGAGCGACCACCACCCAAGTCCTCTCGCCCGACAGAGAAGATTTGCTCCAAACGATGCACAGCCTGCGCGAAGATATAACCACGCTCGCTGCCACTGCCTTGGTCGGCGAGAGTTTGAACTGCGTCATCCAAGCGGTGCTGGACCAGCTCGGCATCGGCCTCGACGGACAATTTGACGAAGACTCATCCGCGACGGTGGATCTTTCGAGTCTGCTTGCCATCCTCTGGCGTGGCGCCACCGTGTCGGTGCATTTTGCAGCCAAGATCACGCCGCTGTTTAAATTGCTTCGCCCTGGCACGTTCGACCTCTTGAGCACCGGCAACGTCGCCCTCGTGCTCGCGTGTTTAATGGTGTGCCAGGCGTGGCATGTCGACACAACGGGAGTTCCCGCCCACGAATCGCCCCTCGCCAACATGGACGCGACCTTTGATTTGATGTATTTGCTCCTCACCGACTCGGACGACGTCGATGACTTCGATGGATTTGGGCTCCACACTACTGGCGTGTATGACAGCGTCGCCGGCCTGCTGGCGCTACTCGGAAATGCTGCCCTACCTGCCTTGAAATTCGTCGTCGATGCGCTCAACAATGGCCGTCTCCTCCGCGGCCTTTCGCCCACTGGCCTCGTCATGCTGCTTGCGTGGTTGGTACGCCATAGATCACGGGCCGAGGCCAAGCTACTTTCGAAGCCGATCGCTGCACAATGGCTCGCGCTGCTTCAACCTGTCTACGCCCAGCGCGTCTCGGCATGGCTCAACGTCACAAAGGGCGACTATGACCTGCTCCACGGCATCCACCAAGGCGTTTGGTCACTCATGACGTGGCGTGCCCTGAACAAAGATACCCGCAGCCTTGTCGTGAATTCGGACTGCATCAAGGCGGTCCTAGCCACGTACCGGACATTCGGTGGCGGGGGTGGCAGTTACCATGCCGATGCCCTCGTGATGTGGCTTCTTCAGCTTGTCGAGAACAGCGAGCTGGCCACGCAAGTCGCGTGCGTCGATGGGTTCCTCCTCGTCCAAGACGTCCTGGGGCGTCCGTCGACACCAGCCACGGCAAACTCGACGGCGAACGCGTTGGATTTGTTCTACCACGTCTTGCAACCGAGTACTGCCACTCGACTGCGCAGCAGCAAAGTATTTGCGCTGCTGAGCATCCATTTCTGCGACAACGATGCCGACGCCCGCGTCCGAAGCCTGGCTTGTCGCTGCCTCGGTCGCTGCCACCAGTTTCAGCGGCCCGTCGTGCTACAAGACCCGCGCATGCTCGACGGTCTCCTCCACTCCCTCAAACACCCGGACGCAAGCGTGCGCTGCGACGCTTGCGGGGCCGTGTCCGAGCTTGTCCAGCGCCCAGGCCCGACCTCAGCGCTCTTGCCACCGGCCATGTCGAGTCTCGTGCAATGTTTGAGTGACCCCGACGCAACGACCCAAGCGAGCGCCCGCGCCGCCATCGTTCGCTTGATCGGCCAGTCGACAGCTTGCCACGCGGCGATGTTCGAGCCCCGCACAAAGGCATACTTGCTTGCAGCCATGCACAACGCACGTGGTCAGTCTAGCTCGAGCTTGAACGCGCTCACAGTTTTGGCTGCCGTCGTGGACGGAGGCGAGCAACAGCTGACCCGTGCGGATGCCGCGACGCTGCGCAAGCAGTTCTTGAACCCGTTGGAGGACGTCCGCGTCGACATGAGCGTACCTCAATGCGTCCGCAGTCGAGCTGCGAAACTAGCCAACATACTGCGCGGCCGAAGCGGTAGCAACTAGACTAGTCGACCGACTGTGAGCGTCAAACTGGTTGATTTCAAACGCAGAGGTCTGACAAGTGCGTCGGTCGAGTCAATTTAAATCCTTGTGTTGATACACTTTCTTGTGTAAAGTGTGAGCATCGACATGTACCTCCCACTGCAGTCGTCGCATGAGACAGTGCCTAAACCAATACATGTGGAACGACCGGAGCTCGGAGTTGCGCCAATGAGCACGCGAGTCGCACGATGACGAATGAGCTAATTTTATAGTTCATTGGTCCACGCGCAACAAAAGCATGTTTCCAACAATTTCAGAGTTGTAAACTCCTTCATTGCAGCGATGCGATGGAATACCCCATATACACATTGACGGGATGCACACATGCGCGGCACAGCCTACCCTTTTAGATCCGTGTAGACTCGTGTAGACTGCCCCAGCCCTCCCTGGCAGCGATTAAAAACAGTGATCAAAGGCTGCCGTACAATTCATCGTCGTCAAAGCCGTCCCCACCGCTTCCTTGGTAACACCCTTCGCGATGATCGGGTCAGCGAGTTTCTGAAGCCCCCGACAAAGGCGACGAATCCATCGGCCTCCTCTCCGAAGTCTCATCCCTGCAGCTCCCGCGGCGGCCAACTCGACACCTTCGGAGCTCGATCGCCCCACAGGTGTCCAAGACTCATAGGCCACCAAACGCTTCAAAGATTGGCACAAGAGCCAAAGGGTGCATCAAAATGAAAAAAGTCCACTCGATATATTTCATGCATATACAGCCTGCAAGCCGCGGGCTCTACTAGTTACAATCACGCGCATCTACGTTCGTTCCATCGGTATCTAGCACTGGCGCATCGTAATGATGTATTTGCCGAGCTGAATCGAGGCCTTGATGACGCCGGTGAAATCTTTGGTGATCGCGCTGAGCAAGACGCGGGCGGCGCCACCGACCACTTCGACCGTGGCATCGGCACATGCAGCGCTCGTCGACGTGCAGAAGAGTCCGCAGCGGGTCGGGGCGTCGCCCTTACATTGGGGGGCGCAGATCGCGCCAAAGCTGTCGGTGTTGGGGCCACACGAGGGGTAGCAGAGGCCGAGGCTCTTCTCCTTGCCGTCATCACACTCGAGGCGGCTCGTGCCAGCGCGGAAGTATGACTCCTTGCGACAGAACGCGCCGTCGTCATGGGCCCCCGCGGGGCAGTCGGGCGTGCAGACGCAACAACCAAATGCATGGAAGCCGGGCTGGCACTTGGGGTACCACAACAGTCCGTTCTTCTCGCAGCCTTGGCTGTTTTCCCTGGCGCACTTGGCTTCCGTGAAGTAGCCGGCCCCACGTCCGTAGCTCGATGGCTTGGTGCACGAGATGCCCAAATCCTTGGCGCCACTCACGCCACCGCAACCTTGCTTGCGGCAGACAAAGCCCGCGACGTTCTCAAATTCGTTCTTGCACTTGGGGTAGCAGAGTGCAAGGACCTTCTCTTCGTTGTCCAAGCAACGCACCGATGGAATCAAACCAACGCCGCGACCATAAATGCGGCGGCGGCATACGACCGGCTGCGAGTCCACGAGCCTGAGCACGTCTTGGAAGATGCCTTGGACGGACGTGAGGACGGACTGCGAGTCGGCCCGCGACGCGCCGTTCTTGACCATGCCTTGGATCTTCTTGACGACGTCGCCAACTTGGTTTACGGCAGCGAATCCATCCTTGGCGGCCTTTTGGAGCCCTTGAACGATTTGCTGGGCCTTGTCGGGCGTAAAGTCCGAGTTGAAGAGCGATTGGGTCAAGTCAATGAGGTTCTTGACATCGTTGCCAACGTCTTCGATCGCTCCTTCGATCTGGCCGCCTTCGGGGTACCCTTGTTCGTCGTAGGTCGTCACGCTCGTTTGGGTGTTGTTCTCCGTCACGATGTACGTGCTGAGGATGACACCATTCTCGAACGCGATGTATTGGTCTTGCGCTGCTGCGAAGGTGGCAACCGCGGCGAGCATGGCAAACACAAACGACTTCATTGGCTCGTGGTGGTGTACTTGAGCGGGTAAAAGTATAAATGGCCGCTTCTAGTTGATGCAAATCGTCATCCATAGAACTGTGGCTGCACCTGGCCGAACTTTGACCTGCACGCGAACGCGCGCCACCTGGGTTGGACAACGACAAGGCAACGGAGGCACACATGGGCAATGTCGTATTCACCTGCATTTGGCATGATATTCCAAATATTTATTATATATGCATGTTTGTTGGTATTTGTTGAATATATATGGTCTAAACAAATCACTCCAATGATATAGTATTGCGCGTGTGCCGTAAAGACGCATTAATTGTACGTATAGTTTTGTTTCATATGGATTGAGTGAGGTATGTAGGTGCACTCTCATAGAGAAAATAATATATTAATGATGCTTTTAATTTTCAGTTTTATAGTCCTAGAATGCAGGCGGTTATGCACTCAATCGTAATTTCGAGACACGTAAAGGATGAAAATCGCAACTCATTTATCAGACGACTGGGACATCCTGATGCGTTTTTCATTGAAGACCTAGCCTCTAATTCAATTTTACCTTCCTGTTGGTTGTTGCCTGGGAAAACCTGCCTTCCCCGTCAGACAGGTTCAAGTTCTCGTGTCGCGGGGGCCGTCAGTTGAGCTGGCCAGATCTCAAGGGCCGCGAGCGTGCGATCATTGAAGGGGTTTTAGCCTTATCTTGAAATGGAGCTGTATGGCATATGGTGAAGGGTTCACGACTCGATGACTGAACGTACACTGCTCTGCGTTTGATGTGAACTACGATGACAGCAAACTCGATTCGCTGTATTTTATTGAGTTGAGCAAGGTGACCCAAATCATGCAGTTGAGTTTGCCTTCAAACCAAGCTCGAGATGGCGCGCGACTAATGCACCAGCATTACGGGTGACACGTTACGTTTACCACACCTTGCCGCCAAAAGGGCCACCCACATTCATTAGAGAGCACTGCTGCATACTTCCATTCCTCTCAACTTCCACGCAAAGGAAGCTTCCGCCAGAACAGACCTCATTACCGATCCAAAAAATGTACACGCAGCCGACCCTGGGCGCGATCCCGATAATGGCACAGAGCCAACGCAAAAGGAGAGAGACGTGGTTTTGTTTACGTGGTTGTCCGATGTCCTCCTTGCAGAACTCACCACTCTTCGTAATCTAGCTCAAGGAATGAACAGAAATTGAGCGATACGGATAGACAGCTGACAGAACAACGCGCCGTTCCCGAGCCACGAATGGACAATTCCATATGGTATTGCCATGTCTGTCGGCCTCGTATGCGCCCTTCAAATTCAACATGGGTGACGCTTCAACTTTTGTGCGCCTGAAATGCCCTGCTCAGATACCCTGCGGCGCCAAAATCGAATCTCAGAGCTTCCCCCGGCCTTTCGCAGCTCCCTCCACCCCTGTATCCATGCCCCAACCATATCTTGCATCCTCACGAAAAAATTGTCGGCGATGGCGGGCGCGGCGACTGGAAGCGCAAGACGAATTTCGCAATCGACTTTTCAATGTCCTCGCGCGAGGTGCACCCGCAACGTCCGAAAATACGGCTTCAACTCGTGGTGGTTTTCGTGTTCGATCGCGTCGAAGATGAGCCTGCCAACACGTCCGTCTCGGCGTGTAGCGCCTTGTGCGTCTGGAGCTGCATCGACGCAGTGGACGTGAACAATGCGCGTGCGCCAGCCAGGCGGGAGGAGCACACCTGTGACGGTCGTTTTCAATCTTGATCACGTTCAACATGACCCCCTCTCCCTTTGTTTGGCGATATTGGGCACGTTCACGTTTCTTACGCTCCGTCAAAAGGCCGACCTTGTCCTGAGTCCTGACGTTGCCGCCGCGAACGGCGAACTACCCAACATACTGCGTGGACGTAGGGGTAGCGTTAAAGAGATATCCCAACTGCAAGCTTCTTGATTGTATCCTCGCATCAATGCCTTGTCATGGAATATCGCTGGCGTTCTTGTTCCCTCTCCAAACATGCGCACATTGACAGAAACAAGCCGCGGGACACTAGAGCGGCACCCACAACCAGCTCTGTAGATTTGTGTCGACTGCCCCAGTCCCCTCGTTTCCTGCGATTGAAAATCAAGTTGATATCTAATTGTGCAATGTTAAAAGGCTGCCTTACAATTCGTCGTGGTCGTCGTCGTAGCTGCTTCCAGCGCTTCCTTGGTACGCCTTTGCAATGATCGGGTCGGCGAGTTTCTGAAGCCCAGCTTTCGCAGTAGCCAACTCGTCCACGTCAGCTTCGGGGTGTTCGTCTAGCCAGTCCATGGCTTCTTGGATCGCCTCGAGCAGCGACTCCTTTGCCTCGGCCTCAATCGCCTCAGTCAACTTGGAGTCGTCGTCCTCGATGCTGTGCTTGAGCTGGTAAACGTAGCCTTCATACGCATGGCGCCCGTCGACTCGCGCGCGGATCCGCTTGTCTTCCTCGGCGTGCTCTTCGGCATCGGCAACCATGCGATCGATTTCGTCTTGGGAGAGGCGGCCTTTCTCGGCCGTGATCGTGATCTTCTCGGCCTTGCCCGTGCCTTTGTCTTCCGCCGCGACTTGCAAAATCCCGTTCGCGTCGACTTCAAACGTGACTTCGATCTGGG
>VJMH01000185.1:0-41649 GCA_009835185.1 Aphanomyces stellatus
TGGGGCGGCTGTCTCTCGTTTAGCAAGTGTCATGCCGAGCGCCGCGCCCAGAACGACAAGCACATGAACTGGGTCTTTTGGGGCGAAGAGTACCTCCGAAGCATGCAGCTTTGGACACGCGGGTACGATTTGTACTCGCCCAGTCGGCATGGCCACGTTGTGTTTCACAACTGGTCCGATGACAAGGGCATGAAAAAACGGTATTGCTGTGGACAACTATGGCTTCACACTCATGATTTTGAACATTAGATTTTCAGACAATGTGACCCAAATGGTGACGCAAGAGCAACACGACAAGGAGGTCGAGCTGGCATTCAACCGACTACGCCTCGTTTTGGGATTGCCCTTTTATGGTGACGTGGACGCACTGGAAATCGCTACGTACCACGGCGGCCATGTCCGAAGCGTGGAGCAATTCCTCGCCTTTTCGGGCATTTCCAACGTCGACCCAACACTCGACAGGGCACGATGCGAGCAATTGCACTGGGTGCCGTTTGCGATTCCTGAAATCGTTGAAGCGTTGTTGCCAGGCTGGACCATGCGTCCGCCAAGCAATGACGACTTCTCTGGAGCTAGTCGCCTTGGCCTAGACGAAAGTTTGCTGTTGCAAACCCACAACGCTTCCTTTGCGCACGAATCGCACTTGGCAATTGTGGTCGTCGCGATGGTCTCTCTGGGTCTTGTTTGGCTTGTGTACAACAGTGTACTCCGCAAGGGCGCGACGGACCCGAACCATTATGTCCAACTCGTGGAAACTCGTTGAATATACCTTTGAGCATGTTGTACCACAACAGATTTATGTATCATATTGCTGGGCAACGTCATAACGTTAGCGTGGCGTGCATTCCTATCAGACCCTTTTCCTCTTGCACGGTGTATGCAACTCTGATATTCGCTGCCTCGTTGCTTCCACACGCCTAAAAGCCGTGTCCTTAACATCAAACGAGTCTGATTCTTGTGGTCATCCCCACTGCTTCGTCCAATTGGAGTTGGGGAAGCCACTACTAGTACTTGCATCCATGGACACTTAGAGAGATTCACACTGGGTGCGACACGTCGGCTTGGATTGGATCCATCTTGCAAGAAGCTGAACGACCTATTTATACGACCAAGAGGCTTCGTTTCATCGTTTCAGTCGTTCTTCTTTGTTGCATGGCGGCCGCCCGGGACACTGGAGGCGGTCTCTGGACACTTGTCGAACCCTGCCTTCTCTATCTCCGAGGTGCGTACGCCGTTGTCGTGGCATCAACTTCCTGTTTGCCCAGACAAACCGTCGCCATCGCGAGGGACCAACAACGGCACCCACGTGTGCCACGTCATCGCCTCGCTCAAGCAACACGGCGCGCGTGCTTTGGCCGATGTGACGGACGCGGAGCTCGTCTGGGCGGCGCTGGATCTCCTTTTACGCAACCCACTCCATCCATCGACAGACTATCTCTTCCCACCGGCGCTGTATTCCGCCGTCGTTGCCCTCGGTACACAATTCGATCGTTTGCAGCCATTTCCACCACCGCCAATGTCATAGGCCGCGACGTCGATGTGCCCGACCTCGACAAGCTTCGAGCAGTGCTACACAGCGCCGAGGAGCCCACGCGCAGCCGCTTCTTCTTGGTTCTGCGCGTGCTCCACGAGGTCTGGTCAGATGTCGCCGACGCGGCAACCCGCTTTGCGCCGCTTGTCTTTCGCGACGGACACAACGCCTTTCGCTCCATCCAGCACGTCGAGGACCTGCCTGCATCGACGCGATGCCTTGGGCTAGCTCTGCAACACTTTGAGTACATCGCGACTCCGACAAACGTCGCGATGGACCAGCCCATCACGGTAGCAGCGATGGCCATCTTTGATGCCTTGGTGCTTGACACTGTCCGGACGGTGCTCTTTGCGCCAGCTGTGATGGGGCCATTCGTAATCACTTCAGTGGAATCCAAAGCCGCGGTTAAAGTCCAAGCCGTCGTGCGGGGGTGGCAGAGTCGGCAGTGGTCGGGTCTTGCCACCCTCTACGGCAAAGGCGGTCCGAGACGAGAGTACTTGGCCTTGACCAAACGCGTGCTCAATTGGCCCGTCGTGAAACTTTGCCAAGAAAAGGCGCGACTCAAAGCACGGTTGCGCGGCCTGGACGGGGCCTTTCGTGAGCGTCATGGGCGGGAGCCGCATGCGACCGAGAAGGAAAGCCATCGACCGCTCTACGAGCAGTATCATTTCTTCAATCTCATGCTCGACTACCAACGCACAGCCTCGGAAGACGACGAGCACGACCCAGCCCTCGAGTAAGCATGCAAGGAGGTTCGATCCTCTGAATCATGGCCAGGGAGATCGCATGCGAACCGCGAGAGCGCATCGAAGCACGAAAGGAGCGTGTGCAGATGCGTCTGCTCGTATTCCAACGGCACTTTGAATTGTGTTGTGGCGACAAGGTACGATGTTGTTATGGGTTGGATGATGAGAGGCCATCGTCGCGTAGGTGCAAAACGAAGAAGACTATGGCCATGTCTTGCCACATTACACTCACTACAAAGTATGGATATCCTTGTCGGACGTGGCCTTGATGTCGTGCATTAGAAACTCTCCGCGATGCTAACCCCCAATCAACGTGACAATGCCTAACGCTGTGCATCTCCACCAGCCTGTTCCCGAGAGCGACTGTGATGGTTGTAAATAATACTCTTGAACAACATTTGATTCAGAGTTTGATCTGCGTCGTCCCTCTCTTCATTACTGTATCCGCCGTGCGGGTTGGTCCAATAGGTTTTTGATCAGCGTTGCCCATTGCTCGTATTTCGCAGCTACCACAGCCATGTGGAGAGTCCTACGGAGCTGGTATGAGCTCTAGCTTTGGTCCAATTCACGCACCGCATTTGGGCATCGGTGAGAAGAGCCATCAAACGCGTTTGGATCATCGCCGTGTTTTTCTCATGGACGCCTAACTCCTCGCCATATAACGTCGGCAATTGCGCTTCGACTTGGGTCAAGAGCCACACGACTTTGTCGAATCGGTGTTGCACGAGCATCTACATATACCGCGTGATAGAGTTAGCTTCCTCGAAAGGACGGCATACCTGGAAGGCATATTTGCCAACTTGTTCGTCAATGTAGCGATCGTATTGCTGACTCGAGGATCGATAATGCTCTGGCTCCCATGCCCGCGCGACGCGGACAACTTGGAGCGCGAGGTGCAATTGGTCTTTTTCACAGCAATCGACAAGCAACTCAAAGGCCAGGGCACTGCGGGATTGGAACTGAGCAAAGCTGTTGGTTCGAGGCCGCTCCAACGTTGGTTCATTCGCAACCGATTCGTCCAAACAGAGGAGAAAATTTGCAGCCTAATGATATATTTTCAAGGCCGTATGGTAGACGACGGAGGGAACGGTACCGTCCGAATTTCGTTGCGCTGGCGGCAGAGTTGAAGCAACTGAGCTGGGTCGCCAGCCAAAGGAAAGAGATGCGGGAGGCGATTGGGCTCGACTTTTCGGGCCACGTTGGCGACGATTTCGCAGTACGTTTCCATTTCGCCATGTGCGTCTTTGAGCAGCGAGAGGGCATGCTCGAGGATGCCAACGTCCCATTTGGACTGAAAACACTTGTCCAAAATGGCCACGAGCACCTACACGCACGATGAGACAATATATGTCAGGGCGCCAAACACCAATTCTTGGGTGAGCGTGGTCAAGGCACAGCGCTGGCGCATCGAGTGCATGATCGTTTTGGCAATGTCTATTTGTCCCTGGAGCAGCAAGTAGCAGATGGTAGTGTGGAGGAATGGCTGGGCGCGGCAGGCGAGGTCGTAAATGCCCAAATAATTGTCTTGGAATCCACCCACGAGGACGCCAAACCACGGATGTATGCCCAGGATTTGAACTTCGGGGTTGAACCGGAGGAGTGGGTCTTGCAGCATTGCCGACGCACTGAACGTAACACCATGTTGAAGGTGGACGCCATATTCCGCCAAGAGGCCCAGGTATTCTTCCCACGCCTGCTCCCAACACACAGTGTCAAAGAATGTTGTGTGGCCTTACCAAGCCCTTGGACAAGCCAGAGGCGACCGACTTGACGCGGAATGGGTCATGCGCTTGGAGAAATTGCACCACGGAGCTCTTGTCGACGGGCGATCCAAAGACAATGTTGTCCATGAGGGGCCACCACACTTGGTATCCCTGACGGCCGTACAGCCCAACCATGTGGGAACACATTACTGGCCACTCAGTTGGCGCCTGCCAGTGTGAAATGTACGTAATCTCAGATGCAATCAAAGTCTGGATCTTCGTTTCGGGGTCCCACATGTACGCGCAGTTGACTTGGTCAAGGACAAGAAACCGCGGCATGGTCCATTCTAGAACGGTGGAATGAAACAACCACATGGATGTGCCCAAATACCTGGCGGCGTCGCTTCTCCCCACAATGACCAGCCCCCAAACCATGAATTGCCTTGGTCTTGATCCGTGGCTTGGCGCTGCAATCGTGGGATGACGCTGAAACAACGGGCGCGTCCGAGAAACGCATTGCAGAGGGGCAAGGATTCTGCTCGGAAAAACGTGAGCGCAAACGTAAACGAATTGTTGTCCAATGTGCCCGCACTCGTGATTCGATACACCATCAGCTACACGCATTTATGGGACGGAGTCTATCGCCGCCGACTCGTACCTTGGTGTCGCACAAACAATACACCGCGTGGTCATCGAGTGTGATGGCGTGGCAGTCGGCGGGCATCGAAATGTGAGCGAGGCGTGCGTCCAAGTCCAAGTGATTCCTCGGAAATACATCCAAATAGAGCTGGGTGCCCTCGCGGGTCAAGGCCACGACGAGTTCGTCTTTCCACCACTCCATCGCGACCACTTGAAACGATTGCTCCTCGAGTTCGCTCCCAAAGAGGTGCCACTTGGCCGTGCGCTACCACATTCAATTAGATCCCACCATATCTCTCATCGTACTTTGTTGTAGAGGGCAAACCCGCGAGTGCCCGCGACCGCAAGTCGCGTGTCCGATGGGTTCACAGCCAACAATTGCATGGGCTGGTTTGCGTGGGCATAGTTGGACGGGACAGAAATGGAGACGGAGCTGAGGACGCCGCATGGATCGTTGACGCTTCGGGTGGCAACCAAGTGGACGGCTTGGGACTCGAGGAGATGCAAGTCGCTGCGTCCGAGTGGGAGCACTGACCGAGCAAAATCGACGAGTACAAGGGTCGTCGTGGCGTTGTTCAAGGACGAGGAAGACGGTGGCGGCGGTGGCTGGAGCATTTGCAGCGCGTGCTGGGGATGCCACTCGGGAAAGAGACTCAGGTACAATTTCGCATACCTAGATGAGGTCAACTGCAGGCGAGGTACATGGATTACCGGTGAAGCGCGAGGAGATGCGAGCAATTCTGAAGCGCAGCCCACGCGTCAAATTTGGCGCGCGCGTCAACGTCCATGAGCGACGGCGTGTCGACGTTGCAATCGCCGTGGAGTGCCTGCATGCGCAAGCCATACTCCCAGATTGTATGGTCTTCTTCGTCCCACTTGAGCTGGTGGATCTCGCGGAAGGCAGGGTCCATGAGGGCTTCGGTCGCCAACGGAAAGACGAGCGAGAACGAAATGACGAGGAACGACAACGTCACGGGCGCCCCCACAGGCAATTCTTTGATCTGCGCCATATGAGACCACAAATAGCCGAGTCACGCACTTGGCTCACAATGGATTCAAACGACGACTGCCACACGGAGCGGCCATTGATGGACAACAGCAGCTCGCCGCCATGCAGCTTGTTGGACAATTCGGCCGGGCCGGGGGTGCCGTCGCTAGGACGCTTCGCGAATGGCTGCTCCGTGCGAACCCATGCTCCCAATTGATTGGGCTCGCCAGCCAACGACAAGCAAAGGCCATCGGCGTCTGTTCATGCGCGTCATTGTCAATGTTGAATGTTGACAAAGTACCTTTCAAGAGTTGAAGCGATAGCTCTTGAAACAGTGGCTTGGGTGGCGCGGCGCCCGAGGGAGGCGGTGCCGATGATGGCGTAACGACCAACGTGCCGCTCGCATGACTCCACTGAAGCCTCTGGACGCCGTGGCGCGCGACTTCGTCTTTGTACGACGAGCCGACTTGCTGCGGCAACGTCGTCATGAGTTTGCAGCCGTCCGTGGAAAAGACGCTCACGCCGCGGTGGGCATATCTATCCATGAGTGCAGAAATGGTCGTTGGCGAGAAGACGCAACGCACCCGATGGCGACGGTGCGGTTGTCCTGCGTGAACGCGAGTGCCGCGACGGGGCCGAGATCCTCGGCTTGGTACCCCCACAGCTGCAGCGACAAGGACGAGGCTGTTTTGTCGACAGAGACAGACTGGAAGCGCTTGGAATGCAGCTCGATTTTTGTGGTCCACTGGAGGCGGAAGAGCAGGACCGTGCTCTCGTGCGTACCGACTGCGAGGAGCGACGCGTCGCTATCCAGCTCACAGACGGTGCATTTGTCCACGTGCGGGATCATGAAAATGTCTTCGAGATGAAACGTGTCGGGGGCAAAACACATGAGCGCACAGAGGCCGTTCGAGAGGGAGACGGCTACCGCGTTGTGAGAAAACGCATGAATGGCGGCGCAACCGTACCCACGACGACGCGAGTTGTGAGGAGAAAGGACGTGTTGCATGATATTGACAGACTCTGGACGTCGTCCTAGGAAGCGCACGATTGTAGTTTGGAGCAGATCGAACATCGTCGTACGGAGAAGGACGAGAGGTTGAGGTGTTCGAGGGGGGAAATCACGTGTCCCCCACTTCCCATGAACGCCCAGCGAAAGATCATCACGCGTCCTTTGGAAGTTCCTAGAAAGAGGTTGTCTTCGTTCACGGCCAAGCACCGCCCCTCTTCGCTGCCGAGGACACCTGGAAGCGGCATGTCATCCGATATCATGCTTTGAAGCAGTACCGATGGTAATGGATTCGAGCGCGAGAAGACGGACGCCGTCGGTCGCATCGACAGAGTAGTTGTACATCTCCAGTGTCGTCGCGGTGAGCACAGCCAGTCGAGACGCCGTTGCACTCGGGAGAAAGGCCGCGGCGAGCGGCGGCGCGCCTTGACGAGGCACTCGTTGCGGCGGGAACGGGTCTTCCTTGTACTGGAGGCAGCGCAAGGTGAGGGAAGTCGGAGTCATCTCCGCCTTCCAGTGGCCTTGGGAGCAGAGGAACACCAGCGCATGGGGATCGCGCTTCAGGATACGCGGCGGTCCGCGCGCAACCCACATCGTGAAATGAAAGCGATCAACTGTCGTCGGCAGTCGCCGCGGGGTTAAACACCTTTCAAATATTATTATTTCAAATTCAATAGTATACATGTATTTATAGAGTATATAGGATGAAAAGGGTTCGCCAATCAGAGGCTCCCGTGGAATTTCGAATTCATTTTTGGGTGGAAGGTAGCGAGAAGCACATCATGCTGTGTGGGTTGAGCGGCGCTGTGTGTGAAGTTCCCGTCGTGAACATCAAGTCCGGCCATGTGTACGAGAAGCGCTTGATCGAAGAGTACATGAAGACACACGGAAACGTGTGCCCGCTCTCGGAGTCGCCGTTGGCCCCCGAAGACCTTCTTCCCCTCAAGCTCTCGACTGTCGCGACCGGTGCGGCCCCGCCTTCGAAAGTGACGGCCTCCATCCCGTCTTTGCTCTCGGCCCTTCAGACAGAATATGATGCACATGCGCTTGAAATGTTCGAACTCAAGCAGCATTTACAGACGACCCGGTGCGTCCCTTCCCCCTCTCTCGCTCGGTCTCATTTGATCGTAGACGCGAGCTGTCCCACGCGTTGTATCAGTACGATGCCGCGTGCCGTGTGATTGCCCGATTAAACAGAGACATTGATCAACTGAAAAAGAACGCATCGTCTGCGGCCGCCGACGATAGTGCCGTCGATCCGTGGGTGCACGTCACCGCCGCTGTCGGCGCGCGCGCCAAGGAATTGGCCCACTACCGCAAGAAGGAACGTCGTGTCGAAGAGTTGTCCAAGAGTCCTACTGCATTGCAGTTGAAGACGAGCCAGACGCTGCATCAGACGGACAAGCCCGGGGTTTTGACGGTCGACATCAAGGGCGATCGCGTCGTGACGGGCGGCAACGACCGCGACGCCAAGGTACGACCGCTCCTCCCATCTCGGTGGGCCTCAAACTCGTCCAGATTTTCGACATCACTTCGGGCAAGATTGAAGCGACGTTGCATGGGCACTCGAAGAAGGTGCAGAAGGTGCTCTTCCATCCCACGGCCGACGTCATCTTTACCGGGTCGGCCGACAAGACGGTCAAGCTCTGGACGGCCCCCAAGTACCAAGTTGCGCACACGCTGACTGGCCACGACGGCGCCGTCACGGGCCTCTCGGTGCATCCCACGGGCAGCTACCTCGGCACGTCGTCGGACGATGCGACGTGGGCGATCCATGACATTGGCACGGGCACGCTGCTCAAGCAAGTCGCGACGGACGCCAAGGCCGCGCACAACTTTCATTTCCACCCCGACGGCGCCATCTTTGGCACGGCCCACGCCGACCGCACAGTCCGCATCTGGGACGTCGCGACTGCCTCGAACGTTGCCACCTTTGAAGGGCACACGGGCGAGGTCAACTCGCTCTGGTTTTCCGAAAATGGGTACCATTTGGTCACGGGTGGCGCCGACGGCGTCGTCAAGTTTTGGGACCTGCGCAAGCTCAAGAGCATTGTCGACCTGGATGTGGGCAAGCCGGTCCACGCTGTCCACTTGGAAGTTGGCGGCGGCCTCTTGGGTGTCGCGACCGACAAGGTGACGCTCTACCAAGAAAGCGGCAAGAAGAACTGGGACATCGTGCACACGCTTGGTGACCACAAGGGCCAAGTCACGGACGTCAAGATTGCCGACCAGCTCGCGTTTGTCGTCTCGACGTCGCTCGACCGCGCCATGAAGGTGTACGCGTAGACGACGACAACGCCACAATACGTGGGATAAATCTTTTCTCTAAGTATTTTATATACGACGTGGGAGCGCTCGCGCACGACGGAGGGGCGTCATCCATGCCGAAACACGAGAAAGCCAATCTGGCCAAGGAAAAAGTAGACCATCCTAGGCGGAGGGTGAGACGGGTGACGATGGACGCGTCACGTACTTTTTGACTTCGTGCGTCACGAACGACCCAAACGATTTCCCGACCACGACGTGCCAGCACCCGTCGTTGGCGTCTTCGAGTTCCTTCTTGATCTGCTGCGCGACCTCAGTAAAGTGGTTCTTCTCGCCTTTGTAGTATGCTTTGAGCGCATTCGTGGCACTGTTGACAATCAAGTCCTCCATTTCCTTGGAACTGTCCTTGTGCACGATGCGCAGCGCACCCACGGTCACATCGTCCTTCTTCACCGCCTTCGACATTGTGCAGATGTGTGCGACGCTTCGGATTGGGCAAATTGAGCCCTCGGATTGGTTATATATCAGCCAATACGTGGCGCCGCTTGACTTGGAAGATCCAAAAGCACAGCGTTTGGCTGGGGTGGGGGATCGACTGCGATCATGGCCACACAGGGATACCAGGTTTCCATGCACTAATCGACATCGTTGTGTGTCTAATATGTGGGCATCCATCTCAGCTACGCCGTGTCCTGGACCCTGCAAATCAAGGACACTATAATGTCAAGGGCACTGTGTCCTGCATGGGTTTCGTCGTTGCTTGGTGACGGACTCGAAGCTTTCGTCTCGTTTGACTAAGTGAATGCGATCGCCCGCAACCATCGATTATCTCAAAAGGATCACACATATTCAATCTCCCCCCAAGTATACGACGATGCAGGTGCATGTATTGACAATTAATGTGTATCCACGCGTCATGAATTGGTGCATTCAACCCACGTCTTGGCGGCCTGGAAGCAGAATCGGAGCTCCGACAACTTGCCGGCCTTGCATCGAGAAATGGCTTTCTTGCCGCCGATGGTCACCTTCTTTGCGTCGGTGGGGCAGAGGTACGACGTCGGGTGCTTGATGGTGCGTGCCATGGCAGCAGCCTCGACAAAGTAGTCGTCGACGTTCTTGTAGTGGCAACATCCGTGCTTCTTGAATTCGTGTTTGGGATCACATATGGACCAGAGTGCACCCAACTTTGGCACGTGAAAACTACTGCACGCATCTTCCGGGCAGTTTTCACGGGGCCATAACCCATGCATCATGAGGTCGTACTTGCCTTTCTTCTCCACGACAAACATGGACAACTTTATCGGGTGCTTTTGGTACGTTGGTGGTGGCACTGGTGAGGCGGCAGCCACGGTGGCAACGCGGCCATTCAATTCGCGTAGGAAGACCACCGGTTGGGTCTCGTTAAGTGCCAACGCCTTGGAGCTCACGGCGGTCGCAAGCAGGAAGAGAGTGGCGAAACGAGGGACAATAATCATGGCAAACCAAGCGTGGTAAATTGAAAAATGATCCCAATCTGGAGGCAACAACGGAGAATGCTTGGATGCGAGGATGGCGCGGGACCTTGTTCGTGGCGGTCAACTCACACAAAGTATGTTGTTTAAGTAGTTTGGAGACCCACCACAACCTCCGTTTATTCCACAAGGGGCGTAGAAACAACATGCTGAGAAGTAGTGCTAACGACAGACAAGATGGATATGGAGTACACAATATATTGTCCCAAATATGACATACGAAGCGAGGAAGACGACATATAATTCGCCAAGTGGAGCGAATGGTGAGTGCCACGGTGGTAAATTTCGCAGCGGGTGTGCGTTGAAAACCATCCCAATGGGGGCCTTCCAACCACCAAGACTCCCAATGACAATGCATTGGACCCCACTGTCGACATTCAAATAAAGTCTTGGTTGTGTGTGTCGGTGAACTACTTGACTGATTTTATTTGGGTGGACAACGTGGGGTTAGAAGCGACGAAGTCTTATGGATTGGATAGTCTCCCTCTTGTCATTGTGGTCTTGAACGTCGAGATGGACAATACCAATGGACGATTAAAGCGGCTGAATGCCAATCATTCATGTTACGGCCAACGTCCAGTACCCTACAATGGCCATCGCACCAGCCCCGAGCCACAAGCTGACAAATGTTGACGCACGTATCGCAAGTGTCTTGTAGAGTAAATCAGGTACTGATATGTGAGCAACTTCGACGAGTCCAGTGTCGACGAGGATGCCGACTGCGTCCAGCGTTCCCCCGACCCACAAAGCCGTCACTGATGTGTCGCTGTACGAGCTACTCAGGGCCATGCCGAGGACCATACCCAAAAGTGTCGTGAAGGAGTACCCAATGGCAACAAGCAGAGACTTTTCAGCGAGCCAAACTACAGTCGACGTGCCAACTGTGACCCCTTCGAAGAGCTGGTGAAAGCAAGTGGCGACCCACAGCGTCTCAAAGGTGGCGACACCAATGTTGAGACCCACGAGGACCGAGAGCATGGCAACGTCGAGTGTCGAGTGGGTCGTACAGGCGAAGCGCTTCTGCTTGGTAGGGTCACCATGACGTTGCATTGCATTGAAACGAGGAAGTATAGTGTATTGGTATCTTGGGGAATCAAGATGTTGCATGGGCATCTTGGGCGAAATGATGCGAAATAGCCACGTCAGCGCATCCGTCCGACGGGTTAAATCTTATAAGTGGAAGCCCTGTATCTCGATACTTCTGTGTTCGCGCCGCCTGGTAACTGCACCATTCCCTCCAATAACACTCGGTGAATACATGTGATGGTCCACGTTATATACGTTGTCGTCATTTAGCGGCCACGTCCTAAAGAGGTCCAACTTTAAAGAATCATTCAAAACATTGATGAAAGCAGCTGATGAGCAGCACGTTGCGGCCTCATGGATGCCATCGCCGCGCAGTCTTAGTTTTGCTGCGATTGCATAATTGATGGCACAAGAGTCAAACAAGAAAAACCTTCGAACTTTGAAGTTTGACATCGGATGCACAAGTCTCCAAGTGACACGAAACATCAACGTGTTTCCAAGTGTGCATTCGTGAAAAAAAGAACTATCGGCACTAAGACACCTTCGCCGTTCGATCAGCACGACTTCCACTCGAGGTCTTTGTTTGCCTTGAAACAATACTTGAGTTCTTGGAGTCGCCCACGATCTTATTTGTAGAGGACCTTTTTCCCCCGGATCAAGAGGGCGCCACGACATGAGTTCCACGTTGTCGGTGGCGCGATCTTCCCAAACAAAGTGTGGGTCATATCAAAGTATCGGTCGGGCTGGTTGTTGAAGTTACAATATCCATGCTTCTTGTTCTCGTGCTGCAAGGGTCGCCCCCCCCGTGCCACGAGGCGGCTTGCCGAGGCATTCGAAACGCCAGACAAGCGGCTTCATTGCAATTCCGCGCCGGCCACAAGCCGTGAATCTTGAGGGATTGCCCGTCGACGACAAGCACGCCAAGGCTGATCTCGTCCGGCGCTTGTTGGAGGATGCGTGCTTGTTGGGCCATCGAGTTTGACCCATTGAGCGGGACCTCCGTGGAAGTGACCAAGGCGAAGACGAGCGCAAGGAGGGACTTGAGGGCAGCCATTGATTGTGGCAAATTGAAAAATGAAACTTCACTGCCAAGCCAGAGCCACCGTTCAACAAAGTATACCCCCGCAGAGGAGAGACTCGATGCATTAAGTCGTGACGAAGGACGACGCAAAATACCAGCCTTTCCCCCCAACTTGAATTACTGAGGTAAAATGTAGAGGGAAACTATTGCGGAACTCGTCGCCTCGAATTGGTGCCTACCACAATTGTACAAGGACATGTTATGTACAATCGGACTGGCAAACTTTACGGCGTCAACGAGTATGTCCAAGAACACGAATGATTTTCCAGGCGGAGTTGGTGAATAGCCATGACTCTTTTAAGAGAGCTCAAATATGGCTGGCACTTTGACAGCGTCCTAGTCGATTTTGTACTCAAGCAAACTTGCGTCCAAAGATACTGTTCGCGTGAGTACAGTTGACGGATGAAGGCGAGGATTTCCTCCTTGTGTGCATACCAGTATTTTAATTCCAGGATGAAGAATATATATACCTCAAAGTACTAACGTTTCTCCTTGGATTTATAGGTGCGAATGTAACTATGTCGAGCCTACGCAAAACCCAACGATAGTACTTTACGTGCGTTCTGACATACCTTACATTCGCGCCAAAGTCCATCAGGTTGACGTTGTCCAGCATTACATATTTTTCGACCACAGTCGCGCCTCAATTTTTTTTTTGTTGTTCTGGGGTTGGGGTTAGGTGTCGGGGAGTAGTTTGGGAATGTCTGTTTTGGGGTCAGGGACTTGGAGCTACTCGAAGCTTTCGATGACCATGTATTTTGAGGTTGATATGGTAAAAAATAATGCACTTTAGTTGTCTTTTCTGTCAGAGTTTTCGTCGCTGGATTGCCCAAAACAGAGGATTTCCTCAGTGAGTGGACGGCTTCCAAATCACGGCATGCTTTAACGCGCGTTTTAGTGTGTTTAGACAGAGCTACAAGCATACTTTCGTGGGATTCTATGCCATTAAACTCGCATTCATTGGGCACCTTGTATATGCGTTGCGAATTGGTGGAGAGGTCAGCAATTTGTTCCGTTCGAGTCATTGAACCATTTTACCATTTTCACAAAAACCAGAGCATAAACCGATCATAGTTTATGGTGAATACTCTCATAAATGATATTTTAGACGGAGTACTCTCGTTAGTCAAAGATGGCATCCGCCTCCGTGCAACCATGAAACGCAACCTTGGACTCACTCTCCTGAGGGATGCACGTGAATTTTGAGTATCATACAATCGTCGAACCATTACGGGCATCTTCAAATCATCCGACCGTCGCCGACATGCAAAAACGCGAGTGCATTTGCTGTGCAACCACAGAAAATACCACAGCCATTTGATTGGCTGTGCAAGATCCTGTGGCATTTCCATGATTGTTTCGGTATGTATAGTTGCTGCCAATGAAGTCGATTATTCCAATAAGATCACACTCGTACGACAAACTGCCTGTTGAAGCAGTACACTCAGTGTTCGACATTGCGGATATCGTCAGCGTCGCGCTTTGAGTGCCCCCATGCAGTGGCACACCGCTATGGCTGTTGACTTGTATATCCCGAATGAGTGTATTAGCTGAATATGCATGAATGAATGGATGTAATTTCAGGGTGCAATATAATGGTTCAGGGTGCAATATAATGGTCAACTATCAGTAACCGGATTGTCCGGAAAATTTGCACCACATCTTAGGGGTCCTACCCCACCCAGTTTCTACCAGTAATATTCAATGCATCCTCGAAAAGAATGAAGCTCGCAGGTTGTCACTTGTGGCTCTAGGGCGCTATCCGTTGCATTTGCGGCTGCAATGCGCTCGAGTCCAAGCAAAAAATTGCACCGTAGGCACAAATCGCAAAATTTTGTTCAAATTATTGCGTTTTAGTCACGTTAACGTCATTTAGTTAGTCGAAAAATGTCATTTAGTTAGTGCGAACAAACTAAAAATGGGTTTTAAGAACACATTAGGTCCCTCCCTGGTTACAAGATTCTTGATTTCCAGTCAATCAAAGACGACATGCGAACGATTCACAATTGGATTGACCAATTCAATTGTAGAAGACTTAACCTGACCCAATCAGAATCCACAGCTGCGACG
Source organism: Aphanomyces stellatus (assembly GCA_009835185.1). Lineage (NCBI taxonomy): Eukaryota > Oomycota > Saprolegniomycetes > Saprolegniales > Verrucalvaceae > Aphanomyces > Aphanomyces stellatus. Next base: position 14,570 of record VJMH01000185.1, read on the forward strand.
AGTCGCAGTCGAACATTTAGTCGCCCTCCAACATGAACGGCCAGCGGATCCGCCAGGAATGGAATCACTCCTCGCCATGGGCACAACTTGACCCTCTCACACAGAACATCCCCATCGACGAAGCAGACAAGGACCTCCGTCCGCCGCCACCGCGTGTCCCAGAGGTGTTTGACATCTTCATCGGCATCGCCTCCTACCGCGATGGCCCCCGATGCGGTTTTACGCTCTTTACTATCTTCACCCGTGCGAAGCACCCCCACCGAATCAAAATTGGTCTCGTGGATCAAACCCAAGACGACGACGCGATCTGCGTCGACGAGTACTGCAAGCTCGTCGAGGAGGCTGGGTGGACCGAGTGCAAGTACAAGGACCAGATTCGAGTGGACGCCCGCGATTCCAAGACCTCGAAAGGCCCGACGGTGGCGCGGTGGCAGCAGCAACAACTCATTCGAGACGAAGAATTCTGCTTGGAGATTGACGCGCACAGCCAGTTTCTCCCTGATTGGGACGTTGCGATCGTGGACGAGTGGAAGCGCACGGAGAATGAGATGGCTGTGCTCACGACCTACCCTTTGGACTACAAGTATATGGGAAAAGGGCTCTCGATTTCGGATACGTACAGTTCTCATCTCTGCAGTTATCTCCCCAGAGGTGGCGACTCGATGGACATTCCCATCATTTCTGGCATGCATGTGATTGAAGCCAGCGAAGTGCCCCAAATGGCACCTCTCTGGGGCGGCTGTCTCTCGTTTAGCAAGTGTCATGCCGAGCGCCGGGCCCAGAACGACAAGCACATGAACTGGGTCTTTTGGGGCGAAGAGTACCTTCGAAGCATGCAGCTCTGGACACGCGGGTACGATTTGTACTCGCCCAGTCGGCATGGCCACGTTGTGTTTCACAACTGGTCCGATGACAAGGGCATGAAGAAACGGTATTGCTGTCGACAAGTCATACTAAGTCGTCGGTATGCTGACACTATTGAGTAGATTCTGGGATAATGTGACCCAAGTGATGACCCAAGCCGAGCACGACAAGGAAGAACATTTGGCATACAATCGTCTTCGCATGGTTCTGTCGCTGCCATTTGAAGGCCCCGTGGATGCAACGGACATGGACAAGTACCATGGTGGCACTGTCCGTACGTTGGAGCAATTCCTCGCCTTCTCTGGGATCTCCAATGTCGATCCTAAATTGGATGCCCACCGATGCCAACAACTGCACTGGGTGCCCTACTCTGTCCCCAAGATCATCGAGAATCTCTTGCCTGGCTGGATCATGCGTGACACGTCATCCCAATTTCCTCTTACGACCGCAAGTCCTGCCGCAGCAGATTTGCCAGCGATTGCTCAATCGTGGAAGGAACTAGAGTCGACATTGCACCAAATGGCCAATGGTACGTGGCACACGGAAGAAAAGCAGCTCCTCCGGGAGATGCAGCACCGATTGAACGATCTGAGCGAACCGCAGTCGCCGTTGGTGCCACTGGCCTTGGTTTGGCTGGCGCTGATTTCCGTTTGGCTGGTGTTCCGTCGCCGTCGCAGTGGCCCCCCATACCAAACGGTGTCGACGTCTTTGGAGTGAAACATCAATTGTAGCATTTTTATTCAGTTTAACGTTGAATGGACTGCGTATTGCGTGTGTGGACCGTGCAGAGTTTCAAACGTAGGGTTGCGGACTCGAATCTTATGTGGCTTCCTCCATGCAACCTGTGACGTAGAGTGCGGATCGAACGACACATTATTTGATGAGAAAGCTTTGGAAAGTAAATTGATACGAGATCAGGAAAGTGGAGATCGTACACAATATTGCGACTTTGGAACAACTCATGACTCCACCTGTTGACGATTAACTTGTGCACAGGATATTGGATGGGATTCCTAAAGCCATCGAAGCTATACTTCCGCGGTTGGACCCCATGGGCCCGACGAAAGGACCTACGGATGGGAGATGACTCAACGATGGATAGACATGACTGTCTTGTTTTGATGAGAATATTCCATTTGTCTCCTTATCCGATCTCGCCAATGGCAAGGGTGTCGTCGACAGAGGCGACGCGTTTACACCATTACCTGAGCCTCTTGGTCCACGAAACATGATACATATCGAAGTTACCGATCGTTTATTGGCATCTTTCAGCTAGAACGATATACTTCGCATATACTTCGCAAGCCAAGAGTCGTCAAAGCTCGGTGGGCTGTGTCGATGACCTCATTTCCAGTAAAAGTGGTAGCATTTCATTCACCAGTGAATGGCACCGATCCACTGGTTTGTCGTTCAAAATCATTCACGCGGCGCGGGTGTGGACTTCTCCCTTTGCCACGTCATGGCGTTCGAAAATTGGGAGATTTGAAACCGCTTGGTCAATTTATAGCCAATGACAAGGATGAAGCGGCCACGGAGTCCAGTGATTGGCTGGCGAGATGATCACACGAGATCGCAATAAAGGATCCAATCCAGCAAATCCGACCGATGGCCAACGTTGACAGCATCCAGCGCATCTGGACTCCATGGAACAAGACAAGCGAGTGGGCGCTCCTTAACCCCCGCACGCAGAACATCCCATTGGCTGCAACGGACAACCATCTCCGCCCACCACCGCCGCGCATCCCCGATGTCTTTGACATCTTCATCGGCATCTCTTCCTATCGCGACGGCCCTCGCTGTGGTTTCTCCCTCTTTACGGCCTTCTCCCGGGCCCAACATCCCGACCGGATTCACATTGGTATCGTGGATCAAACCCAAGATGATGACACGCTCTGCGTCGACGAGTACTGCAAACTGACTCTGGAGGCTGGGTGGGCCGAATGCAAGTACAAGGACCAGATTCGAGTGGACGCGCGTGACGCCAAGACCTCGAAAGGCCCGACGCTGGCGCGATGGCAGCAGCAACAACTGATCCAAGACGAAGAATTTTGTTTGGAGATTGACGCGCACAGCCAATTCCTCCAAGATTGGGACGTCCTCATGGTCAACGAGTGGAAACGCACGGAGAATGAGATGGCCGTGCTCACGTCCTACCCCATGGGCTACGACTGGATGGGTCCCAACCTCACGCGCAATGATTACTGTACATCCCACTTGTGTGGCTATCTCCCTCGTGGCAGTGCCAGTGACATCCCCATCATCGCTGGCTGGAACCTCATTGAGGCGAGCGAATTGCCCCAAATGACGGCGCTCTGGGGCGGCTGTCTCTCGTTTAGCAAATGTCATGCCGAGCGCCGCGCCCAGAACGACAAGCACATGAACTGGGTCTTTTGGGGCGAAGAGTACCTTCGAAGCATGCAGCTTTGGACACGCGGGTACGATTTGTACTCGCCCAGTCGGCATGGCCACGTTGTGTTTCACAACTGGTCCGATGACAAGGGCATGAAGAAACGGTAATACTGTCGACACGTTTTACACTTTGATTCAGGTCCTGGTTAGCTTTTCCGACAATGTGACCAAGATTATGACGTTGGCCAAACACGACGAAGAAGTTGAGCTCGCGTACAACCGCCTTCGTATGGTTTTGGACTTACCATTCCAAGGGCCCGTGGACGCCCTAGAAATTGCCACGTACCACGGCGGCCACGTCCGCAGTATCGAGCAATTCTTGGCGTTTTCAGGCATTTCCAACGTGAATGCCTCGTTTGATGAAAATAGCTGCCATCAGCTGCATTGGGTACCGTATGCGATTCCCGAAATCATCGAAGACTTTTTGCCGGGATGGCATATGCGGCCATCAGAGACGGTCGATGCAGCGTTGTTCCTTTATGGGCTTTCGAACGTCCACGCGTTGCTGCATGCACCGCAGCACCCGACGGTCGTGGTGCTGGCGCCACTGGTGGTTGTGTGGAGCGCGCTGTTGTGCGCTTGGTTCGTCTATGGCAAGTGGAGTCGCTCCAGTGCAAGTTCCGACGACGACCTACGCGACCCTCTCTTGAACCAATAGTGTTGTGTTGATGCATATACATATATATGATCGCGTGTGAGATTACAAGACTGCATAATGAGGAGTCTGTCTTGTAAATCATACATACTCGCTTGTCCTTTGACGATTTGAAGAGAGAAATAATGCACACTCGCAACAAAGCACTTGTGAACTGACAGTGTCATCGAGCTTTCAATAATTTGACGACGTTGGTAACTTTTTTGGTTGAAATGAAAACACGGAGTTCGCGTGATTTCAACTGCTTCGCATTCGACACTAGGACACAATCTCGTGCCATTCAAACAACCTGCGAGTAGTTGAAATCAAACTACCACGTCACATACACATAATATGGATGTTAATTTTGCACAACGTGAGGTAAACGATCAGCGAGATTATTCCAATCAATATCAGCAAGGATTCGATTCAAGCCAGCGGATATCTCCAAATGGTACACTGGCTGCGTGTCGTTTTGGGATTACCTTTTCAAGACAATTTGGATGGGATGAAAGTAAAGATGGCGGCAAAGTGAACGTTGGAGCAATTCCTGACGTTCTAGGGCATTTCCAACGTCGAGCCCAAGCTGAACACGCCACAGTGCGAGCAACTCCATGTCGGACTCCTTCCCCAATCTCGGCAGGCAAGTAAATTCGAAACATCTCAATAACTCAGTCGGTTGATGCCTTGTTCCTCGTGCCCTTGGCCTTTATGTGGCTCGTGCTTCTCTCGCACGAGCCTCACAGTTCACTTGCGACCACATTTCACGAGCATCTACAACTATGTCGAATGCAATATACATGGCTAGGCTCGATGTATGCTGGAAAGCTCGCGACAAGTTATTTACCTTGGTCAATCGTGTATGTACATGAACATTTTGTGTTGTTGGGCTTTGTTAGCCACCTACTTCGAGCAATTTGTCCTTTTGTGGGTCGAGAGTTTGAGTTTTGATGCATTTTAGTGCGTTGGAATGACGATGCAATAGCCACGTCACAAGCAGTGATGTGTCTCAGGTCGACAAAATGTATTGTAGTTAGTCAACCAACGACACTAACTAACCCCGGCGCAACTCTAATTTTGAGTAGGCAATTTCATCCGGTAATAGAATTAAAGTCGATCGCAAAATTTGCGGAGACCGAATTTGAGACCGCAAATTTAGTGGCTTTTCGACTCGAAAACTCAAATAAATCCGGTTAATGAATGCTGCAGAAACCCAGCAATTCGTTCTCGGTGGCCCGCTGTCATTGGCTTCTGTCGTCAGGACGAATGAGGGACTGACAGTGGCGGCGTGATCAAGTCAAGGATATTTCGATGTAAATGTGTGTTTCTTTTTATGCGAAAGACCAAACCAGCGTTGCGCGCAACGTTTCGTCGCCGACCCGAGCGCTCGTGGCCGCCCAGCATACATGGACACGATCTGGAGGACCAAAGTGCCGACCGACCGGTCGACATCCGAGGCCGCGATGACGACGAATCGCATAGAGATATTTGCACACAAATGCGGATGAAGGGCGACTAGCGCATCAACTGCCGTATGAGCCTGTCAGTCCGAGGGGCACTGGTTTGTGTCTTGAGCGACACTGGCGGCCACTGCCGCACACGACGCAAACATCGGGCACCACAAAGCCGGGGCATATGACTGCTTGAAATGCGGCACGCGCGTGGTCGTGCACCGCTCACCCACGCTCGACGAGCATCTAGAACTCGTGCTCGTGGTCAGCGCGGCAACGGATGTATCGTGGTTAAAGTTTCGATAGGCTCTCGAGCCTGGTCGTGTGCGTCATCTTCCAAGCCTCGTTGTGACTTAGAGTTGCGCTGGTTTCGTGAGCCAGTGACACCCTCTCTGGTGAACCCCAAACCAGAGCTGAAGTGTGTAATTCAACCTCAAAGCCCCAACTCATCAAAAACTTCGTATTTTCACAAAAGTTTCGATTTGACAACTATAGGTGCCCGACCCACACACACAAGATTCCCCCACTCCAGTGTGAGGAAGGTATTCAAGGCTCACTTCAACTTTGCGCTCAGTGAGGGTGTTGCTACCCTGACGGTTATCCTTGCAAAATACAAAAAGAGTTGAAGGATACTCCGGAGTACTTACAATTACTCGAAGTTCGAAGCCGACGGTATTTTTTTACAACTTCGAAATACGTTGTACTTCAAAGTACCTTGAGCAACACACATGTCAAATTCATCCGTCCCTCTCGAACCACCATGCCGCAGTCCATGCCGCTGTATGCTTTGGTCTTGGCGAACCATGGGCTTTTCTTGACAATCACCTCCTTCCAAGACGGTGTCGACATGGCCATCCGCGACCGATACCACCACGCTGCGACGCTCGTCTTCTTTGAGCCCGAAAGCTCCTTCTCCGACTCAGTGTACATTCTCCCGCCCACGTTTCCGCCGTTGGTAAACGCGCCGCCACCTGATGCGTGGATGCGGATTCAACTCTCTGTGAAAGACCTCTGTCTCCACCCGTGCCACCGGGACACGCGGCTTCCGCTGCATCTGGCCATCTTCGAAGGCAACCTTGATGTTGTCCAACGCATCCTCGCGTATCGCCCGCGTCTCCTCTCACGGGGTGCCCTTGGGTGTGCCGTGCGAATGGGTCACATGTACCTCGTCGAGTATTTTATCTCGCTCAATCTGTCCAGCACCACCCATGACGAGGATTCCGCAACCCATGCCTGCGCCCATGGACACGGCGACAACGTCGAAGCCCTTCTCGACATGGCGGCCTTCCGGAACGACCTGCCGCTGATGCACTTGCTCCATGACCACTCGTTTGGGCCTGCGACGTCACTCGCGATGGACTACGCGATCGCCCATGGCCATGTTGGCATCGTCCGCTTTCTCCACGAGCACGGCATGCCAGGCCCGTCCGAGTGGAAACTCTGGGACGCGGCTGTCGCAAATGGCCATGTCGATGTCCTCGAGTACTTGTTTGACCATCGCACCGACGGATTCACGGGTCCGATGCTTCCATCGGCGGCTCGAAACCACCAATGGCCCATGTTGCAGTGCTTGGTGTGGCGACTGCCCAACGAACAAACGACCCTCAATACGTGGCAGGACGTGGCATTGGCTGGTAACGTGGCCATGCTCGATTTTCTATTGGCTGAACGTGGCGTCAAGGGGTCGTTGGGTTGTTGGGGTGACGTGGCAGCGCTCGGAGAAAGCCACATGCCCGTCTTGCAATGGCTGCAACGAGTGCACGGGCGGCCTGGCAGGTTACATCGACGCGTCGGTGTCACGTCGATGGTCGTCGTCGAGTTCTTGTATCGAGTTGGCACGCCGCTGCGCAAAGTGCTGCCGCTGGCGCTCCCCGTCGCCATGTTCTTGTACGCGCACGGAACCACAACGTTTTCGGTGCGTCAAATCACGGCCGCGGCGCAACATGGGGCCGTCAACATCGTTCAATTCATCCACGCGAATGCGCCTCGCTCCAAGTTTACCAAGCGCGCAATGAACGTCGCGGCCGCGGCGGGGCACCTTGACATGGTACAATTCCTCCACGTGAACCGTCACGAAGGGTGTACGCACCACGCATTGGACGATGCCGCGGGCAATGGCCATCTGGCGGTCGTCCAATTTCTAGTCCAACACCGCACGGAAGGGGGGTCGACAGCCGCGATGGACAAAGCCGCCGCCGCGGGCCATATCGACGTGGTGGAGTACCTCTACAACCACACGACACGAGGGTGCACGCAAGCCGCCGTGTCCGAGGCCGCTTTGGGTGGCCATGTGGACGTGGTGCACTTTCTGGGCCGCCATCGCGTTGAAGGATGTACGGGCGAGGTGTTTACGAGTTTGCTGGCGCCATGCAATGTTGCTATTCCGTTTGACGCTGCAATTATGCGTATCTTGTACGGCTATTTTCCCCAACCGATCGAAATGCCGGGTTTCCCGACGCTTGGCGTCGACAATGCTCTCGACGCGGCTGGCGCGGCGTGTCTTCAATGGCTCTTCGACCAAGAGGCCCAGCTGAGTGACGTGGTCCAAGTACTCCAGCTCGCGGCTGACTTTGGCCACCCGTCGCTCGCCAAGTACATTGTCCAGCATCGCCTCGTGAACGCGAGCGAAGTCACGCAAGCCATGCGACGCGCGCTCCATCGAAACAACGTTGAGACTCTGCGAGGTTTGTGGGACGCTGGAAAGGGATGGGTGGAAACGCAAACGCGACTGCGACAAGGACGGTATATTGTAGCGGGCCTCGACGGTGGATGTATGTACAGCGGGCCATGGGGCAATTTCCGTGCGGTGCTCGAGCGCGAGTTCCACGCCGACGAGCTGTGTGTCCCGATTCAAAACATGTACGCCTATGTTGACGTCGAGAGTGACGAAGGCGACAGCGACGTTTATGAAGGCGACGGCGAAGAAGAGGAAGAGGAAGACGTCGGCTATGAGGACGACGAAGAAACCCATCAAGTTGACTCTGTGGGTGTGGGTGGATTCGCAGACGACGAAGAGATTGACATATACTCGCTGGAAGGCTTTGTACAACGGTCATGTGGAACGTGTTGAATTGAACCAGTAGACGAGCTTCACCAATCGGTCTAGCCCAACGCCAACCCATTTTGGCCCTTCTTGTCAACGGAGTCGAGGAGGTTGGCGCCATTGCATGTTATGGTGATTCATTTCCTGCCTTGGTGTCACTTCCGCCTGCAGTCTCACTATAAATGTCCACACGGATGGGTTTTCGAGGTTTGCCAATCATCGGTCGCCAACTTCATTTCGGGAAGTTTCGTTCAGAGAATGCGCGTCAGATATGGGAGAATGAATGTCGTTGTGTTTTGACTGCCACACATCCAAAATATTAACGCTGGCAAACTGCATCACTTGCACTTGTCCAAACTTCTTGAAATGACGAAGTCGGCTCTGCAGGTGCTGCTGTCCGAGGTTCTCCTGGGTCTCGTGGTTGACTACCAAGATGGTCTCTATATGGACATGCGCCCCCTCCTGAAGCTTCGCTTGCGCATCAACTGGTGGTCCTACGACGACCAAGACATCGACGCGGTCTTTCCTTCGAGCATGGCACTCCTGCACGCCGAGCTCGATCCGTGGCACGATGCCTTTTACATCACGCATCGCTTGCGGCTTCTTCTCCACAGCCCACATTGCCGGACACTGCGGCTCATCGTCGCCATGGAAGCAGCGTTCTTCGGTCGTCTCTCCGTCTTGCAGGACATGGCTCTTGGCGACGACCTCGTGGGGCTGACCTGTCCGCTGCTGGACATTGCAGCGTTTGGCGGCCACATGGACGTCTTGCGCTTTCTCCACGACTGTGGTCACGGTGGATGCAGCGTCAAAGCCATGGACTGGGCTGCCATGCACGGGGACATCGCGATCGTCGCCTTTCTCGGCGCACACCGGACCGAAGGCTGCTCGGACCACGCACTGCATTACGCAGCCATCGCAGGCAACATTCCTTTGGCTACGTTGTTGCGGCAATTCCATGGGTCGCTCTCGTGGTTGCCTGGCACACCTGTGGACGTGATCCGACGCGGCCATATGGAGATGGCCTTGTGGATGGACGACCGCGAGGCGACGTGGTCGACACAGTGCATGGACATGGCTGCGTTCCACGGGCATTTGGAACTGCTCGAGTGGCTACATACCAACCCGCGGAGTGCTGGGTGCACGACTTCCGCCATGAACTTAGCCGCGCGGGCCGGTCACGTGCAAGTGCTCGAGTGGCTGCACGTGCACCGCACGGAAGGGTGCACGGTGAACGCGATGGACTGGGCGGCGTCACAAGGCCACCGTCCCGTACTCGAGTGGTTGCATGTGCATCGCACGGAAGGCTGTTCGACGGCAGCCGTCGCATTGGCATTCGACCACGGCCATCACGAGATTGCCGCGTGGCTCTGGGACCATCGCATTGAAGTTCGGCGTCCCACTGCCGCGGTCCGCGCCGCTGCGAAGGGAAATGTCGCGCTTCTTGCCTGGCTGCATGCCCACCAACAACAATCCAACGACACCATGAAGTGGCAACCCAACGTGATGGATGCCGCGGCCGCCGCCGGCCAACTCGACGTGGTGAAGTGGCTGCATGTCTATCGATCCGAGGGATGTTCCACACGCGCCATGGACGATGCAGCAGCAGGTGGCCATTTGGCTATGGTCCAATGGCTCCACGAGCACCGCCACGAAGGCTGCACGTCCCGCGCCCTCGACGACGCGCTCGCTGCCGGCCACTGGTCTGTCGTCGACTGGCTGCATCTGCATCGCACAGAAGGGTATTCGTCCGAGGCAATTCGCCGCGCCATGGCCGACGGAGTCATGCCAGCGTTGACGTGGTTGCATCACGTCGGACAAATTGGATGGTCCACAGAGGTCCTCGACAGGGCCATGCGACATGATGACCTGTCGCTCGAGACACTGCAGTGGCTACACTGCCACCGACCAGAGTTTGCGGCAGCCGCGGCACTGGAAGTGGCGGTGCGTCGACCGAAATCTGCCATCCTAGCGTGGCTGCACGAGGCCTGCCCGACGGACCGATGCCGGCCGGCGTTTTTTCGCGCCATGGCTGAATGCGGAAACACGCGCGCGATGCAATGGCTCAAAGACCACCAACCACATGACGAGGGGTGGACGTCAACACTCATGGACGTGGCAGCGCGCGCGGGCGAGCTCGAGATGGTGCAGTGGCTGCACTCGCACCGGTCGGAAGGTTGTACCGTCGACGCCGTCGATGACGCAGCCATGAAGGGCCACGGCCAGATCGTGGCATTTCTGCTCGACCATCGGTCGGAAGGATGGAGCGAGCGCGGCGCGCGGGAAGCCATGATTCGTGGCTACGTGGACATTGTGCGGCGCATGCACGAGAAGCAACGCGATGTGATGGCGGCGTGGTTTGAAGACGCGATCATGGCGGAAGCCAATGGTTGGCAAGTGCACTGGCGCGTGCGAGATTGGTGGTGCGAGGAACTAGCCAAACAATAAAGTGACTGGAAGTCCCTTTTTGTGTTGTTGGCTCTGGCCTTGAGCTGTCCTCCACAAGGGCAATTTCTGTGTGTTACCCTTGAATGAACACGAGAATCTGCCCATGTCGAATTATCCTCCACGAGGTACACGTCTAGATCGGACCCAGCTCCTTCATTTTTGTGCGACTTGATCGATGCCTCGTTTGGCGATGGAAAAGCCACACGGCGACGAGGGCGAGCCAGACCAACGCCAACGGAACCAACGACAGGGCCGTCAGAGGTTGCTGGGGATCGTGGAGTTCAATCGCAGGCAGCGCCAGCTGTGCCACCCCCGGCTGAAGCGCTTCCACTGGCTCATCTTGCAACGTCATGTTGTGGGGTTGCACAGTCGGATCAGGGTACGGACGCATGGTCCATCCAGGCAAGAGCTCCTCGATGATCTCAGGGACGTCGTATGGCACCCAGTGCAATTGCTCGCAGCGTGGCCTGTCCAACGTCGGGTCAAGTTTAGAAATGCCCGAAAAGGTGAGGAATTGGTCCACGCTTCGGACGTGGCCACTGTGGTACATGTCAATCTCATCTGCGTCGACGCCAACGTTGTCTTTCAACGGCAACTTGAGAACCATGCGCAGGCGATTGTATGCCAATTGCTCCTCCTTGTCGTGCTGCTCTTGGGTCATCACTTGGGTCACGTTGTCCCAAAATCTAATCAATACATGTCAGCAACAATGCCATAAAGAGAGATTGCAGTACCGTTTCTTCATGCCCTTGTCATCGGACCAGTTGTGAAACACGACGTGGCCATGCCGACTGGGCGAGTACAAATCGTACCCACGTGTCCAGAGCTGCATGCTTCGAAGGTACTCTTCGCCCCAAAAGACCCAGTTCATGTGCTTGTCGTTCTGGGCACGGCGCTCGGCATGACATTTGCTAAACGAGAGACAGCCGCCCCAGAGAGGTGCCATTTGGGGAAACTCACTTCCTTCGACAAGTAGCATCCCGGCAATGATGGGGATTTCCGTCACTTTTCGTCGTTTGAGGTAATAGCACAAGTGGGAGGCAACGTAGTCAGATCGTGCGAGACCATGTCCAATAAACTGGTAGTCCAAAGGGTAGGTCGTGAGCACAGCCATCTCATTCTCCGTGCGCTTCCACTCGTCCACGATCGCAACGTCCCAATCGGGGAGAAACTGGCTGTGCGCGTCAATCTCCAAGCAGAATTCTTCGTCTCGAATGAGTTGTTGCTGCTGCCACCGCGCCACCGTCGGGCCTTTCGAGGTCTTGGAATCGCGGGCGTCCACTCGAATCTGGTCCTTGTACTTGCACTCGGTCCACCCAGCCTCCTCGACGAGCTTGCAGTACTCGTCGACGCAGATCGCGTCGTCGTCTTGGGTTTGATCCACGAGACCAATTTTGATTCGGTGGGGGTGCTTCGCACGGGTGAAGATAGTAAAGAGCGTAAAACCGCATCGGGGGCCATCGCGGTAGGAGGCGATGCCGATGAAGATGTCAAACACCTCTGGGACACGCGGTGGCGGCGGACGGAGGTCCTTGTCTGCTTCGTCGATGGGGATGTTCTGTGTGAGAGGGTCAAGTTGTGCCCATGGCGAGGAGTGATTCCATTCCTGGCGGATCCGCTGGCCGTTCATGTTGGAGGGCGACTAAATGTTCGACTGCGACTCGTCGCAGCTGTGGATTCTGATTGGGTCAGGTTAAGTCTTCTACAATTGAATTGGTCAATCCAATTGTGAATCGTTCGCATGTCGTCTTTGATTGACTGGAAATCAAGAATCTTGTAACCAGGGAGGGACCTAATGTGTTCTTAAAACCCATTTTTAGTTTGTTCGCACTAACTAAATGACATTTTTCGACTAACTAAATGACGTTAACGTGACTAAAACGCAATAATTTGAACAAAATTTTGCGATTTGTGCCTACGGTGCAATTTTTTGCTTGGACTCGAGCGCATTGCAGCCGCAAATGCAACGGATAGCGCCCTAGAGCCACAAGTGACAACCTGCGAGCTTCATTCTTTTCGAGGATGCATTGAATATTACTGGTAGAAACTGGGTGGGGTAGGACCCCTAAGATGTGGTGCAAATTTTCCGGACAATCCGGTTACTGATAGTTGACCATTATATTGCACCCTGAACCATTATATTGCACCCTGAAATTACATCCATTCATTCATGCATATTCAGCTAATACACTCATTCGGGATATACAAGTCAACAGCCATAGCGGTGTGCCACTGCATGGGGGCACTCAAAGCGCGACGCTGACGATATCCGCAATGTCGAACACTGAGTGTACTGCTTCAACAGGCAGTTTGTCGTACGAGTGTGATCTTATTGGAATAATCGACTTCATTGGCAGCAACTATACATACCGAAACAATCATGGAAATGCCACAGGATCTTGCACAGCCAATCAAATGGCTGTGGTATTTTCTGTGGTTGCACAGCAAATGCACTCGCGTTTTTGCATGTCGGCGACGGTCGGATGATTTGAAGATGCCCGTAATGGTTCGACGATTGTATGATACTCAAAATTCACGTGCATCCCTCAGGAGAGTGAGTCCAAGGTTGCGTTTCATGGTTGCACGGAGGCGGATGCCATCTTTGACTAACGAGAGTACTCCGTCTAAAATATCATTTATGAGAGTATTCACCATAAACTATGATCGGTTTATGCTCTGGTTTTTGTGAAAATGGTAAAATGGTTCAATGACTCGAACGGAACAAATTGCTGACCTCTCCACCAATTCGCAACGCATATACAAGGTGCCCAATGAATGCGAGTTTAATGGCATAGAATCCCACGAAAGTATGCTTGTAGCTCTGTCTAAACACACTAAAACGCGCGTTAAAGCATGCCGTGATTTGGAAGCCGTCCACTCACTGAGGAAATCCTCTGTTTTGGGCAATCCAGCGACGAAAACTCTGACAGAAAAGACAACTAAAGTGCATTATTTTTTACCATATCAACCTCAAAATACATGGTCATCGAAAGCTTCGAGTAGCTCCAAGTCCCTGACCCCAAAACAGACATTCCCAAACTACTCCCCGACACCTAACCCCAACCCCAGAACAACAAAAAAAAAATTGAGGCGCGACTGTGGTCGAAAAATATGTAATGCTGGACAACGTCAACCTGATGGACTTTGGCGCGAATGTAAGGTATGTCAGAACGCACGTAAAGTACTATCGTTGGGTTTTGCGTAGGCTCGACATAGTTACATTCGCACCTATAAATCCAAGGAGAAACGTTAGTACTTTGAGGTATATATATTCTTCATCCTGGAATTAAAATACTGGTATGCACACAAGGAGGAAATCCTCGCCTTCATCCGTCAACTGTACTCACGCGAACAGTATCTTTGGACGCAAGTTTGCTTGAGTACAAAATCGACTAGGACGCTGTCAAAGTGCCAGCCATATTTGAGCTCTCTTAAAAGAGTCATGGCTATTCACCAACTCCGCCTGGAAAATCATTCGTGTTCTTGGACATACTCGTTGACGCCGTAAAGTTTGCCAGTCCGATTGTACATAACATGTCCTTGTACAATTGTGGTAGGCACCAATTCGAGGCGACGAGTTCCGCAATAGTTTCCCTCTACATTTTACCTCAGTAATTCAAGTTGGGGGGAAAGGCTGGTATTTTGCGTCGTCCTTCGTCACGACTTAATGCATCGAGTCTCTCCTCTGCGGGGGTATACTTTGTTGAACGGTGGCTCTGGCTTGGCAGTGAAGTTTCATTTTTCAATTTGCCACAATCAATGGCTGCCCTCAAGTCCCTCCTTGCGCTCGTCTTCGCCTTGGTCACTTCCACGGAGGTCCCGCTCAATGGGTCAAACTCGATGGCCCAACAAGCACGCATCCTCCAACAAGCGCCGGACGAGATCAGCCTTGGCGTGCTTGTCGTCGACGGGCAATCCCTCAAGATTCACGGCTTGTGGCCGGCGCGGAATTGCAATGAAGCCGCTTGTCTGGCGTTTCGAATGCCTCGGCAAGCCGCCTCGTGGCACGGGGGGGGCGACCCTTGCAGCACGAGAACAAGAAGCATGGATATTGTAACTTCAACAACCAGCCCGACCGATACTTTGATATGACCCACACTTTGTTTGGGAAGATCGCGCCACCGACAACGTGGAACTCATGTCGTGGCGCCCTCTTGATCCGGGGGAAAAAGGTCCTCTACAAATAAGATCGTGGGCGACTCCAAGAACTCAAGTATTGTTTCAAGGCAAACAAAGACCTCGAGTGGAAGTCGTGCTGATCGAACGGCGAAGGTGTCTTAGTGCCGATAGTTCTTTTTTTCACGAATGCACACTTGGAAACACGTTGATGTTTCGTGTCACTTGGAGACTTGTGCATCCGATGTCAAACTTCAAAGTTCGAAGGTTTTTCTTGTTTGACTCTTGTGCCATCAATTATGCAATCGCAGCAAAACTAAGACTGCGCGGCGATGGCATCCATGAGGCCGCAACGTGCTGCTCATCAGCTGCTTTCATCAATGTTTTGAATGATTCTTTAAAGTTGGACCTCTTTAGGACGTGGCCGCTAAATGACGACAACGTATATAACGTGGACCATCACATGTATTCACCGAGTGTTATTGGAGGGAATGGTGCAGTTACCAGGCGGCGCGAACACAGAAGTATCGAGATACAGGGCTTCCACTTATAAGATTTAACCCGTCGGACGGATGCGCTGACGTGGCTATTTCGCATCATTTCGCCCAAGATGCCCATGCAACATCTTGATTCCCCAAGATACCAATACACTATACTTCCTCGTTTCAATGCAATGCAACGTCATGGTGACCCTACCAAGCAGAAGCGCTTCGCCTGTACGACCCACTCGACACTCGACGTTGCCATGCTCTCGGTCCTCGTGGGTCTCAACATTGGTGTCGCCACCTTTGAGACGCTGTGGGTCGCCACTTGCTTTCACCAGCTCTTCGAAGGGGTCACAGTTGGCACGTCGACTGTAGTTTGGCTCGCTGAAAAGTCTCTGCTTGTTGCCATTGGGTACTCCTTCACGACACTTTTGGGTATGGTCCTCGGCATGGCCCTGAGTAGCTCGTACAGCGACACATCAGTGACGGCTTTGTGGGTCGGGGGAACGCTGGACGCAGTCGGCATCCTCGTCGACACTGGACTCGTCGAAGTTGCTCACATATCAGTACCTGATTTACTCTACAAGACACTTGCGATACGTGCGTCAACATTTGTCAGCTTGTGGCTCGGGGCTGGTGCGATGGCCATTGTAGGGTACTGGACGTTGGCCGTAACATGAATGATTGGCATTCAGCCGCTTTAATCGTCCATTGGTATTGTCCATCTCGACGTTCAAGACCACAATGACAAGAGGGAGACTATCCAATCCATAAGACTTCGTCGCTTCTAACCCCACGTTGTCCACCCAAATAAAATCAGTCAAGTAGTTCACCGACACACACAACCAAGACTTTATTTGAATGTCGACAGTGGGGTCCAATGCATTGTCATTGGGAGTCTTGGTGGTTGGAAGGCCCCCATTGGGATGGTTTTCAACGCACACCCGCTGCGAAATTTACCACCGTGGCACTCACCATTCGCTCCACTTGGCGAATTATATGTCGTCTTCCTCGCTTCGTATGTCATATTTGGGACAATATATTGTGTACTCCATATCCATCTTGTCTGTCGTTAGCACTACTTCTCAGCATGTTGTTTCTACGCCCCTTGTGGAATAAACGGAGGTTGTGGTGGGTCTCCAAACTACTTAAACAACATACTTTGTGTGAGTTGACCGCCACGAACAAGGTCCCGCGCCATCCTCGCATCCAAGCATTCTCCGTTGTTGCCTCCAGATTGGGATCATTTTTCAATTTACCACGCTTGGTTTGCCATGATTATTGTCCCTCGTTTCGCCACTCTCTTCCTGCTTGCGACCGCCGTGAGCTCCAAGGCGTTGGCACTTAACGAGACCCAACCGGTGGTCTTCCTACGCGAATTGAATGGCCGCGTTGCCACCGTGGCTGCCGCCTCACCAGTGCCACCACCAACGTACCAAAAGCACCCGATAAAGTTGTCCATGTTTGTCGTGGAGAAGAAAGGCAAGTACGACCTCATGATGCATGGGTTATGGCCCCGTGAAAACTGCCCGGAAGATGCGTGCAGTAGTTTTCACGTGCCAAAGTTGGGTGCACTCTGGTCCATATGTGATCCCAAACACGAATTCAAGAAGCACGGATGTTGCCACTACAAGAACGTCGACGACTACTTTGTCGAGGCTGCTGCCATGGCACGCACCATCAAGCACCCGACGTCGTACCTCTGCCCCACCGACGCAAAGAAGGTGACCATCGGCGGCAAGAAAGCCATTTCTCGATGCAAGGCCGGCAAGTTGTCGGAGCTCCGATTCTGCTTCCAGGCCGCCAAGACGTGGGTTGAATGCACCAATTCATGACGCGTGGATACACATTAATTGTCAATACATGCACCTGCATCGTCGTATACTTGGGGGGAGATTGAATATGTGTGATCCTTTTGAGATAATCGATGGTTGCGGGCGATCGCATTCACTTAGTCAAACGAGACGAAAGCTTCGAGTCCGTCACCAAGCAACGACGAAACCCATGCAGGACACAGTGCCCTTGACATTATAGTGTCCTTGATTTGCAGGGTCCAGGACACGGCGTAGCTGAGATGGATGCCCACATATTAGACACACAACGATGTCGATTAGTGCATGGAAACCTGGTATCCCTGTGTGGCCATGATCGCAGTCGATCCCCCACCCCAGCCAAACGCTGTGCTTTTGGATCTTCCAAGTCAAGCGGCGCCACGTATTGGCTGATATATAACCAATCCGAGGGCTCAATTTGCCCAATCCGAAGCGTCGCACACATCTGCACAATGTCGAAGGCGGTGAAGAAGGACGATGTGACCGTGGGTGCGCTGCGCATCGTGCACAAGGACAGTTCCAAGGAAATGGAGGACTTGATTGTCAACAGTGCCACGAATGCGCTCAAAGCATACTACAAAGGCGAGAAGAACCACTTTACTGAGGTCGCGCAGCAGATCAAGAAGGAACTCGAAGACGCCAACGACGGGTGCTGGCACGTCGTGGTCGGGAAATCGTTTGGGTCGTTCGTGACGCACGAAGTCAAAAAGTACGTGACGCGTCCATCGTCACCCGTCTCACCCTCCGCCTAGGATGGTCTACTTTTTCCTTGGCCAGATTGGCTTTCTCGTGTTTCGGCATGGATGACGCCCCTCCGTCGTGCGCGAGCGCTCCCACGTCGTATATAAAATACTTAGAGAAAAGATTTATCCCACGTATTGTGGCGTTGTCGTCGTCTACGCGTACACCTTCATGGCGCGGTCGAGCGACGTCGAGACGACAAACGCGAGCTGGTCGGCAATCTTGACGTCCGTGACTTGGCCCTTGTGGTCACCAAGCGTGTGCACGATGTCCCAGTTCTTCTTGCCGCTTTCTTGGTAGAGCGTCACCTTGTCGGTCGCGACACCCAAGAGGCCGCCGCCAACTTCCAAGTGGACAGCGTGGACCGGCTTGCCCACATCCAGGTCGACAATGCTCTTGAGCTTGCGCAGGTCCCAAAACTTGACGACGCCGTCGGCGCCACCCGTGACCAAATGGTACCCATTTTCGGAAAACCAGAGCGAGTTGACCTCGCCCGTGTGCCCTTCAAAGGTGGCAACGTTCGAGGCAGTCGCGACGTCCCAGATGCGGACTGTGCGGTCGGCGTGGGCCGTGCCAAAGATGGCGCCGTCGGGGTGGAAATGAAAGTTGTGCGCGGCCTTGGCGTCCGTCGCGACTTGCTTGAGCAGCGTGCCCGTGCCAATGTCATGGATCGCCCACGTCGCATCGTCCGACGACGTGCCGAGGTAGCTGCCCGTGGGATGCACCGAGAGGCCCGTGACGGCGCCGTCGTGGCCAGTCAGCGTGTGCGCAACTTGGTACTTGGGGGCCGTCCAGAGCTTGACCGTCTTGTCGGCCGACCCGGTAAAGATGACGTCGGCCGTGGGATGGAAGAGCACCTTCTGCACCTTCTTCGAGTGCCCATGCAACGTCGCTTCAATCTTGCCCGAAGTGATGTCGAAAATCTGGACGAGTTTGAGGCCCACCGAGATGGGAGGAGCGGTCGTACCTTGGCGTCGCGGTCGTTGCCGCCCGTCACGACGCGATCGCCCTTGATGTCGACCGTCAAAACCCCGGGCTTGTCCGTCTGATGCAGCGTCTGGCTCGTCTTCAACTGCAATGCAGTAGGACTCTTGGACAACTCTTCGACACGACGTTCCTTCTTGCGGTAGTGGGCCAATTCCTTGGCGCGCGCGCCGACAGCGGCGGTGACGTGCACCCACGGATCGACGGCACTATCGTCGGCGGCCGCAGACGATGCGTTCTTTTTCAGTTGATCAATGTCTCTGTTTAATCGGGCAATCACACGGCACGCGGCATCGTACTGATACAACGCGTGGGACAGCTCGCGTCTACGATCAAATGAGACCGAGCGAGAGAGGGGGAAGGGACGCACCGGGTCGTCTGTAAATGCTGCTTGAGTTCGAACATTTCAAGCGCATGTGCATCATATTCTGTCTGAAGGGCCGAGAGCAAAGACGGGATGGAGGCCGTCACTTTCGAAGGCGGGGCCGCACCGGTCGCGACAGTCGAGAGCTTGAGGGGAAGAAGGTCTTCGGGGGCCAACGGCGACTCCGAGAGCGGGCACACGTTTCCGTGTGTCTTCATGTACTCTTCGATCAAGCGCTTCTCGTACACATGGCCGGACTTGATGTTCACGACGGGAACTTCACACACAGCGCCGCTCAACCCACACAGCATGATGTGCTTCTCGCTACCTTCCACCCAAAAATGAATTCGAAATTCCACGGGAGCCTCTGATTGGCGAACCCTTTTCATCCTATATACTCTATAAATACATGTATACTATTGAATTTGAAATAATAATATTTGAAAGGTGTTTAACCCCGCGGCGACTGCCGACGACAGTTGATCGCTTTCATTTCACGATGTGGGTTGCGCGCGGACCGCCGCGTATCCTGAAGCGCGATCCCCATGCGCTGGTGTTCCTCTGCTCCCAAGGCCACTGGAAGGCGGAGATGACTCCGACTTCCCTCACCTTGCGCTGCCTCCAGTACAAGGAAGACCCGTTCCCGCCGCAACGAGTGCCTCGTCAAGGCGCGCCGCCGCTCGCCGCGGCCTTTCTCCCGAGTGCAACGGCGTCTCGACTGGCTGTGCTCACCGCGACGACACTGGAGATGTACAACTACTCTGTCGATGCGACCGACGGCGTCCGTCTTCTCGCGCTCGAATCCATTACCATCGGTACTGCTTCAAAGCATGATATCGGATGACATGCCGCTTCCAGGTGTCCTCGGCAGCGAAGAGGGGCGGTGCTTGGCCGTGAACGAAGACAACCTCTTTCTAGGAACTTCCAAAGGACGCGTGATGATCTTTCGCTGGGCGTTCATGGGAAGTGGGGGACACGTGATTTCCCCCCTCGAACACCTCAACCTCTCGTCCTTCTCCGTACGACGATGTTCGATCTGCTCCAAACTACAATCGTGCGCTTCCTAGGACGACGTCCAGAGTCTGTCAATATCATGCAACACGTCCTTTCTCCTCACAACTCGCGTCGTCGTGGGTACGGTTGCGCCGCCATTCATGCGTTTTCTCACAACGCGGTAGCCGTCTCCCTCTCGAACGGCCTCTGTGCGCTCATGTGTTTTGCCCCCGACACGTTTCATCTCGAAGACATTTTCATGATCCCGCACGTGGACAAATGCACCGTCTGTGAGCTGGATAGCGACGCGTCGCTCCTCGCAGTCGGTACGCACGAGAGCACGGTCCTGCTCTTCCGCCTCCAGTGGACCACAAAAATCGAGCTGCATTCCAAGCGCTTCCAGTCTGTCTCTGTCGACAAAACAGCCTCGTCCTTGTCGCTGCAGCTGTGGGGGTACCAAGCCGAGGATCTCGGCCCCGTCGCGGCACTCGCGTTCACGCAGGACAACCGCACCGTCGCCATCGGGTGCGTTGCGTCTTCTCGCCAACGACCATTTCTGCACTCATGGATAGATATGCCCACCGCGGCGTGAGCGTCTTTTCCACGGACGGCTGCAAACTCATGACGACGTTGCCGCAGCAAGTCGGCTCGTCGTACAAAGACGAAGTCGCGCGCCACGGCGTCCAGAGGCTTCAGTGGAGTCATGCGAGCGGCACGTTGGTCGTTACGCCATCATCGGCACCGCCTCCCTCGGGCGCCGCGCCACCCAAGCCACTGTTTCAAGAGCTATCGCTTCAACTCTTGAAAGGTACTTTGTCAACATTCAACATTGACAATGACGCGCATGAACAGACGCCGATGGCCTTTGCTTGTCGTTGGCTGGCGAGCCCAATCAATTGGGAGCATGGGTTCGCACGGAGCAGCCATTCGCGAAGCGTCCTAGCGACGGCACCCCCGGCCCGGCCGAATTGTCCAACAAGCTGCATGGCGGCGAGCTGCTGTTGTCCATCAATGGCCGCTCCGTGTGGCAGTCGTCGTTTGAATCCATTGTGAGCCAAGTGCGTGACTCGGCTATTTGTGGTCTCATATGGCGCAGATCAAAGAATTGCCTGTGGGGGCGCCCGTGACGTTGTCGTTCCTCGTCATTTCGTTCTCGCTCGTCTTTCCGTTGGCGACCGAAGCCCTCATGGACCCTGCCTTCCGCGAGATCCACCAGCTCAAGTGGGACGAAGAAGACCATACAATCTGGGAGTATGGCTTGCGCATGCAGGCACTCCACGGCGATTGCAACGTCGACACGCCGTCGCTCATGGACGTTGACGCGCGCGCCAAATTTGACGCGTGGGCTGCGCTTCAGAATTGCTCGCATCTCCTCGCGCTTCACCGGTAATCCATGTACCTCGCCTGCAGTTGACCTCATCTAGGTATGCGAAATTGTACCTGAGTCTCTTTCCCGAGTGGCATCCCCAGCACGCGCTGCAAATGCTCCAGCCACCGCCGCCACCGTCTTCCTCGTCCTTGAACAACGCCACGACGACCCTTGTACTCGTCGATTTTGCTCGGTCAGTGCTCCCACTCGGACGCAGCGACTTGCATCTCCTCGAGTCCCAAGCCGTCCACTTGGTTGCCACCCGAAGCGTCAACGATCCATGCGGCGTCCTCAGCTCCGTCTCCATTTCTGTCCCGTCCAACTATGCCCACGCAAACCAGCCCATGCAATTGTTGGCTGTGAACCCATCGGACACGCGACTTGCGGTCGCGGGCACTCGCGGGTTTGCCCTCTACAACAAAGTACGATGAGAGATATGGTGGGATCTAATTGAATGTGGTAGCGCACGGCCAAGTGGCACCTCTTTGGGAGCGAACTCGAGGAGCAATCGTTTCAAGTGGTCGCGATGGAGTGGTGGAAAGACGAACTCGTCGTGGCCTTGACCCGCGAGGGCACCCAGCTCTATTTGGATGTATTTCCGAGGAATCACTTGGACTTGGACGCACGCCTCGCTCACATTTCGATGCCCGCCGACTGCCACGCCATCACACTCGATGACCACGCGGTGTATTGTTTGTGCGACACCAAGGTACGAGTCGGCGGCGATAGACTCCGTCCCATAAATGCGTGTAGCTGATGGTGTATCGAATCACGAGTGCGGGCACATTGGACAACAATTCGTTTACGTTTGCGCTCACGTTTTTCCGAGCAGAATCCTTGCCCCTCTGCAATGCGTTTCTCGGACGCGCCCGTTGTTTCAGCGTCATCCCACGATTGCAGCGCCAAGCCACGGATCAAGACCAAGGCAATTCATGGTTTGGGGGCTGGTCATTGTGGGGAGAAGCGACGCCGCCAGGTATTTGGGCACATCCATGTGGTTGTTTCATTCCACCGTTCTAGAATGGACCATGCCGCGGTTTCTTGTCCTTGACCAAGTCAACTGCGCGTACATGTGGGACCCCGAAACGAAGATCCAGACTTTGATTGCATCTGAGATTACGTACATTTCACACTGGCAGGCGCCAACTGAGTGGCCAGTAATGTGTTCCCACATGGTTGGGCTGTACGGCCGTCAGGGATACCAAGTGTGGTGGCCCCTCATGGACAACATTGTCTTTGGATCGCCCGTCGACAAGAGCTCCGTGGTGCAATTTCTCCAAGCGCATGACCCATTCCGCGTCAAGTCGGTCGCCTCTGGCTTGTCCAAGGGCTTGGTAAGGCCACACAACATTCTTTGACACTGTGTGTTGGGAGCAGGCGTGGGAAGAATACCTGGGCCTCTTGGCGGAATATGGCGTCCACCTTCAACATGGTGTTACGTTCAGTGCGTCGGCAATGCTGCAAGACCCACTCCTCCGGTTCAACCCCGAAGTTCAAATCCTGGGCATACATCCGTGGTTTGGCGTCCTCGTGGGTGGATTCCAAGACAATTATTTGGGCATTTACGACCTCGCCTGCCGCGCCCAGCCATTCCTCCACACTACCATCTGCTACTTGCTGCTCCAGGGACAAATAGACATTGCCAAAACGATCATGCACTCGATGCGCCAGCGCTGTGCCTTGACCACGCTCACCCAAGAATTGGTGTTTGGCGCCCTGACATATATTGTCTCATCGTGCGTGTAGGTGCTCGTGGCCATTTTGGACAAGTGTTTTCAGTCCAAATGGGACGTTGGCATCCTCGAGCATGCCCTCTCGCTGCTCAAAGACGCACATGGCGAAATGGAAACGTACTGCGAAATCGTCGCCAACGTGGCCCGAAAAGTCGAGCCCAATCGCCTCCCGCATCTCTTTCCTTTGGCTGGCGACCCAGCTCAGTTGCTTCAACTCTGCCGCCAGCGCAACGAAATTCGGACGGTACCGTTCCCTCCGTCGTCTACCATACGGCCTTGAAAATATATCATTAGGCTGCAAATTTTCTCCTCTGTTTGGACGAATCGGTTGCGAATGAACCAACGTTGGAGCGGCCTCGAACCAACAGCTTTGCTCAGTTCCAATCCCGCAGTGCCCTGGCCTTTGAGTTGCTTGTCGATTGCTGTGAAAAAGACCAATTGCACCTCGCGCTCCAAGTTGTCCGCGTCGCGCGGGCATGGGAGCCAGAGCATTATCGATCCTCGAGTCAGCAATACGATCGCTACATTGACGAACAAGTTGGCAAATATGCCTTCCAGGTATGCCGTCCTTTCGAGGAAGCTAACTCTATCACGCGGTATATGTAGATGCTCGTGCAACACCGATTCGACAAAGTCGTGTGGCTCTTGACCCAAGTCGAAGCGCAATTGCCGACGTTATATGGCGAGGAGTTAGGCGTCCATGAGAAAAACACGGCGATGATCCAAACGCGTTTGATGGCTCTTCTCACCGATGCCCAAATGCGGTGCGTGAATTGGACCAAAGCTAGAGCTCATACCAGCTCCGTAGGACTCTCCACATGGCTGTGGTAGCTGCGAAATACGAGCAATGGGCAACGCTGATCAAAAACCTATTGGACCAACCCGCACGGCGGATACAGTAATGAAGAGAGGGACGACGCAGATCAAACTCTGAATCAAATGTTGTTCAAGAGTATTATTTACAACCATCACAGTCGCTCTCGGGAACAGGCTGGTGGAGATGCACAGCGTTAGGCATTGTCACGTTGATTGGGGGTTAGCATCGCGGAGAGTTTCTAATGCACGACATCAAGGCCACGTCCGACAAGGATATCCATACTTTGTAGTGAGTGTAATGTGGCAAGACATGGCCATAGTCTTCTTCGTTTTGCACCTACGCGACGATGGCCTCTCATCATCCAACCCATAACAACATCGTACCTTGTCGCCACAACACAATTCAAAGTGCCGTTGGAATACGAGCAGACGCATCTGCACACGCTCCTTTCGTGCTTCGATGCGCTCTCGCGGTTCGCATGCGATCTCCCTGGCCATGATTCAGAGGATCGAACCTCCTTGCATGCTTACTCGAGGGCTGGGTCGTGCTCGTCGTCTTCCGAGGCTGTGCGTTGGTAGTCGAGCATGAGATTGAAGAAATGATACTGCTCGTAGAGCGGTCGATGGCTTTCCTTCTCGGTCGCATGCGGCTCCCGCCCATGACGCTCACGAAAGGCCCCGTCCAGGCCGCGCAACCGTGCTTTGAGTCGCGCCTTTTCTTGGCAAAGTTTCACGACGGGCCAATTGAGCACGCGTTTGGTCAAGGCCAAGTACTCTCGTCTCGGACCGCCTTTGCCGTAGAGGGTGGCAAGACCCGACCACTGCCGACTCTGCCACCCCCGCACGACGGCTTGGACTTTAACCGCGGCTTTGGATTCCACTGAAGTGATTACGAATGGCCCCATCACAGCTGGCGCAAAGAGCACCGTCCGGACAGTGTCAAGCACCAAGGCATCAAAGATGGCCATCGCTGCTACCGTGATGGGCTGGTCCATCGCGACGTTTGTCGGAGTCGCGATGTACTCAAAGTGTTGCAGAGCTAGCCCAAGGCATCGCGTCGATGCAGGCAGGTCCTCGACGTGCTGGATGGAGCGAAAGGCGTTGTGTCCGTCGCGAAAGACAAGCGGCGCAAAGCGGGTTGCCGCGTCGGCGACATCTGACCAGACCTCGTGGAGCACGCGCAGAACCAAGAAGAAGCGGCTGCGCGTGGGCTCCTCGGCGCTGTGTAGCACTGCTCGAAGCTTGTCGAGGTCGGGCACATCGACGTCGCGGCCTATGACATTGGCGGTGGTGGAAATGGCTGCAAACGATCGAATTGTGTACCGAGGGCAACGACGGCGGAATACAGCGCCGGTGGGAAGAGATAGTCTGTCGATGGATGGAGTGGGTTGCGTAAAAGGAGATCCAGCGCCGCCCAGACGAGCTCCGCGTCCGTCACATCGGCCAAAGCACGCGCGCCGTGTTGCTTGAGCGAGGCGATGACGTGGCACACGTGGGTGCCGTTGTTGGTCCCTCGCGATGGCGACGGTTTGTCTGGGCAAACAGGAAGTTGATGCCACGACAACGGCGTACGCACCTCGGAGATAGAGAAGGCAGGGTTCGACAAGTGTCCAGAGACCGCCTCCAGTGTCCCGGGCGGCCGCCATGCAACAAAGAAGAACGACTGAAACGATGAAACGAAGCCTCTTGGTCGTATAAATAGGTCGTTCAGCTTCTTGCAAGATGGATCCAATCCAAGCCGACGTGTCGCACCCAGTGTGAATCTCTCTAAGTGTCCATGGATGCAAGTACTAGTAGTGGCTTCCCCAACTCCAATTGGACGAAGCAGTGGGGATGACCACAAGAATCAGACTCGTTTGATGTTAAGGACACGGCT
This sequence comes from Aphanomyces stellatus, assembly GCA_009835185.1. Lineage (NCBI taxonomy): Eukaryota > Oomycota > Saprolegniomycetes > Saprolegniales > Verrucalvaceae > Aphanomyces > Aphanomyces stellatus. The sequence continues at coordinate 40,728 of VJMH01000185.1, forward strand.
TTTAGGCGTGTGGAAGCAACGAGGCAGCGAATATCAGAGTTGCATACACCGTGCAAGAGGAAAAGGGTCTGATAGGAATGCACGCCACGCTAACGTTATGACGTTGCCCAGCAATATGATACATAAATCTGTTGTGGTACAACATGCTCAAAGGTATATTCAACGAGTTTCCACGAGTTGGACATAATGGTTCGGGTCCGTCGCGCCCTTGCGGAGTACACTGTTGTACACAAGCCAAACAAGACCCAGAGAGACCATCGCGACGACCACAATTGCCAAGTGCGATTCGTGCGCAAAGGAAGCGTTGTGGGTTTGCAACAGCAAACTTTCGTCTAGGCCAAGGCGACTAGCTCCAGAGAAGTCGTCATTGCTTGGCGGACGCATGGTCCAGCCTGGCAACAACGCTTCAACGATTTCAGGAATCGCAAACGGCACCCAGTGCAATTGCTCGCATCGTGCCCTGTCGAGTGTTGGGTCGACGTTGGAAATGCCCGAAAAGGCGAGGAATTGCTCCACGCTTCGGACATGGCCGCCGTGGTACGTAGCGATTTCCAGTGCGTCCACGTCACCATAAAAGGGCAATCCCAAAACGAGGCGTAGTCGGTTGAATGCCAGCTCGACCTCCTTGTCGTGTTGCTCTTGCGTCACCATTTGGGTCACATTGTCTGAAAATCTAATGTTCAAAATCATGAGTGTGAAGCCATAGTTGTCCACAGCAATACCGTTTTTTCATGCCCTTGTCATCGGACCAGTTGTGAAACACAACGTGGCCATGCCGACTGGGCGAGTACAAATCGTACCCGCGTGTCCAAAGCTGCATGCTTCGGAGGTACTCTTCGCCCCAAAAGACCCAGTTCATGTGCTTGTCGTTCTGGGCGCGGCGCTCGGCATGACACTTGCTAAACGAGAGACAGCCGCCCCA
>VJMH01000186.1:0-21974 GCA_009835185.1 Aphanomyces stellatus
GTCTCGGAACACGCTGAGCGGCAATTCCAGTCGAACGCGAGCAAGCAAGAGAAGCGCGACCAGTCGATCTACCTCAAGATGCTCAAGTCGGTCGGGAAGGAAAAGTTCTTTTACTTTTCGTTCGACTATCCCATGACGCTCTCGGCGCAGCGCCACGCGCTTGCGACGTCGGCGGCGTCCAAGCTGCCCGCGCACGCGCGCGCTGACGAATCCTTCTTCTGGAACAAACCAGTGCTCGAACCATTCCTCCACCACCCGAAGCTCAAGCTCGATCGTTGGATCGTTCCTGTCATCAGTGGCTTCGTCAAGGTCGTCAAGGGCATTCGCGTCGCTGCCGACAAAGACCCCGTGGACTTTTTCTTCTTTACGCGTCGGTCGTGGCATCGCGTCGGCACGCGCTTCAACGTCCGCGGCGTCGACAAAGATGGCCATTGCGCTAACTTTGCCGAGACGGAAATGCTTGTGCGCAAGGCGGACGGCGGGCTCTGCTCGTACGTCCAAGTCCGCGGCTCGATCCCGCTCTACTGGGACCAAATGGTCACGCTCAAGTACATGCCGCGCACGCAATACGACGCCGGCAACGCCGACAACCAAGTGGCGTTCCGCGCGCATTTTGACAAACTCATCGCAACGTACGGCCACGTCACAGTGCTCAACCTCATCGACAAGCACGGTACGTCGGCGAATGTGCGCGACGAAAGCGAACTCGGCAAGGCATTTGAGACGCACGCGGCCGAGTTCAACCAGAGAGCGTCCCGTGGAGGCGCGGCCAACTCGGTGGCGGTCGAGGCGCCAGCGTTGAGACAGCGCCACACGGCGGACGAGCGATTGTCCGAGACGGAAGCAATCGACACTCGCTCGTCACCGCTCCTGGCAAACCCGATTGGCTACATTTGGTTTGACTTTCACGACGAATGCCGCAAGATGCAGTGGGGCAACTTGGCCAAGCTCATGGACATGGCATCCGATTGCTTTGCAAAGTACGATTGGTTTGAAGTCGATACCGACGGCCGCGTCCTGAAAAAGCAAAAGGGCGTCTTCCGCGTCAACTGTATGGACAACCTCGATCGAACCAACGTCGTCATGAGCCTCGTCGCGCGCCGCTGCGTCCTCCTCTTCCTCGGCATCGACACGACGTCGCTCGAGTGGCTCGACTCGCCATTCCCGGCCTTTGAATCGTTCTTCAAGAACACGTGGGCCGACAACGCCGACGCAGTCTCGATCATGTACGCCGGCACGGGCGCGCTCAAGACGGACTTTACGCGCACGGGCAGGCGCACGATCGCCGGCGCGCTCCAAGATGGCATCAATTCGGTTACGCGGTACTACCTCGACAACTTTGCCCAGGGAACACACCAGGACGCGCTCGACCTGTTTGTTGGCAACGTCGTTTCAACGAACCGACGACGCACGACGGATAGTCCGTTTACGAACCAACAACAGCACAGCTTGGTCTGCCTGTTCGTCGAAGTCGCCGTGCTTGTCGCCAGTGTCACGGGTGTCTCTGTCTCCCTCCACTGGAGCGACGATATGACTATGCGTGTCCGCGACGGACTCGTTGCCGCGGCCGTCGGACTTGCGCTTCTTGCGTACATGATGCTCACGAAAGGGTCGTTCCGATCACTCGGACGTCAACTCGTGTGCAAACCTGCGCTGTGTTTGACGAGCTCAAGACCCGAGGCCAAGTAAAAACAAAATGCTTCGTGATGCTGTCGAGGTCGATGAGAAAGCCCCAGGGACACGTGCATAATAAAGGCTCTGTATGATACATAATGGGGTTTGTTGTTGCATCGCGTCTACGCCGTCGCGAAGATGACGACAGCCATCTGACCGATATAAAAGTAGAGAAACTTGGACTGTTCGTGGGTCACGTAGCACGCCATGTTGCGCCCGACGCAGCAATGCCAGAGCATCCCATGGTACTTGAGCTCAAAGTGCCGCTTGATCTTGGCCGCGATGAATTGTTCATTCGACTCGGACTCGATCGCAGCCTGCGCGACCCAGATGACTTCGTCCAGGAGGTCCTGGTCCATCGTGGAGTTTTTGATCACGGGCTTGACTGCCGACGCTGACATCTTGCTTTTGCCGCCGCTTCGTCAAGCGATTTGTGTGTCCCTTCAGCTCGACGTTTGGGATTTTTCAATTCGAGGGGGATCTTTGAACTTCGACTTCAAACGAAGTTCGAAGTACATGTGGGCACATGAAAAGATCCACTTTCGCGCACTTTTAGAAGGGCAATGGGGGACAGTGCATCTCTATGCCTCCCACGGCGGCGGCTTCGCCCATTGGACGTGTGTCGACACCCGTGTGGGGGCAAGGTATGTTGCAACGAGTACACGTCATCGATGATACGTTGTCATATGGCAGTTGCAAGTCCTCTGGCGAAACGGACCGAAACCCTCGTGGCGAGAAATCCCATCCCGACGGCCGCCAGTACTGAATGTCCTCGACATCGGAGATATCGTCGCGTCCAAGCCTGAAGAAGGCGACCCGGAAACTCAGCCACATGCTCATGATGAGTCACCTGTCACCGCTGCCGATCTACGATGTCGGGCACGACGTCGAGACGGCCGAGAAAGCGACGGGCGAGTTTGGCTGCGTATTCCCCCACATTGACCATTTGTCGGTCGAACCACACGAGGCGGCCGCGGGATGCCCAATTGGGAATGCGGCGAGGTCGCGGCGAAAAGCAAACGTCATGGCCGAACTGGAATCGCGGTTCTGGAAAAAGGTCAACGCGCAGGCGACGCGCACCCTCGTGTACCAACGCCCATCGGCCAATAGTCCCTCAAAGGAGTACATCCCTTCACACAACGACCCTTCCTGCCTCCGGTTCAACTCATGGTTCGAAAGCGGCAACATGGACTGTGCGTTCCGTGTCCACGGCCGCAATTACGACCCGTATCTTCCTCAATGCACGAAACATTTGACACCGATCCATCGTGCGACAAAGTCATCCAGACATGGCGTCCATGGTACCGCCGCTGTGACAGAGCTTCTCCTCCCAATCCCGTTCGACCATGAGTATGACCTATACTGCGACTGCGACACATATACCCACGGTACATTCCATGTATATATACCAGCTCACTACTTCATGCACCAGGACATATTCAATGGTATTACTTTCAAGTCAAGGTTCAAGTGCCCGAGGGGAAAGAGGCGCTCACCGTGCGCTTCAATATCCGCAACATGTTGAAGCGAGACAGCTTATACAATTTTGGCATGCTTCCGACCGTCTACTCGCAGGTCGTGTATGTTTATATTTGACGCCATGTAACCTCGGTTTGTAGTCCAAGGCGACCCGCGGCCAGTTAGGGTGGATTCACTCAGGCGAAGAAGCCTTTTATTACCAAAACGCCGACGAATTCACCGCGGGGAATTGCCGCCGCGGCAAACGCTACTATTTTACACTCTCGTTCGTCTACCGATTCGAGGCATCATCGGCCATGGCAGACGGCACCGACACGGTGTATTTTGCCCACTGTTTTCCCTACACGTACACGAGCCTCCAAGCGTACTTGAATCGGTTGCTCCTCGATCCGATCCGAAGTCCCAATGTCCGGCGACGGACGCTTTGTGCCACAGTGTGCGGCAACGCTTGCGAGGTGCTCACAATCACGGAACACACGCCCGAGCCCCATGGTACGACAATCCCAGCCCCTGTTGCTGCTCATGAATATGCCAAGTCATCTCCATGCGCATCGGCATCATCTTGACAGCTCGTGTCCACCCCGGGGAAACCAATGGCAGCTTTGTCATGCAAGGCATTATCGACTACTTGACGGGTATGTGCAAGCGGACTTGGTCATGGTGGCACATATGATCAGACCATCAGGTCCAACCAAGGAAGCGAAGCGACTTCGCCAATGTTTTGTCTTCAAAATCATCCCCATGCTCAACCCCGACGGCGTCATCCATGGAAACTACCGATGCTCACTCGCTGGCGTCGACCTCAATCGACGGTGGTCCAAACCGTCCCAAACAAATCACCCCACGATCTACGCGGCCAAGCAAATGATCACCGCGATGCGCAATTCCCGCCGCGTCGTGCTCTTTTGTGACATCCACGGCCACAGTCGCAAGAAAAACATGTTCATGTACGCAAATGCCGCCCGTGGTCATGATGACCCTGAGTTGTCTGCTGCTAGCTACGGCTGCAAGCCGTACTTTACATGGTCCAAGTTTGAAGCAGCCAAGATGCGTCTCTTCCCGTACTTGCTTTCCAAAGTCTCGTCGGCCGAGCAAGGTATGGCTTTGAAAGGAACTTTATTTCTAAACTGCATATGCAGGGGGCTATTTTAGCTTTCCAGACTGCACGTTCAATGTTGCGCGATCGAAGAGGTCGACGGGTCGCGTGTCCGTCTGGAACGACATTCGCATCCTCAATAGCTTTACGCTCGAGGCCTCGTTTTGTGGGTAAAGTTGTTGGCACTGTTGTCGTAGCTCTAGCCTCATATTTGCCACTAGGACGGGAGAAAACCAGCTGCGACAGAGGGGCGGCACGGCATGCTCCCCGAAACACAAATCGACGACGGAAGAAACATCCCACTACATGATACGTGACTTGATCCAATCGGGTGAAAAGTTTTGCTGTGCGCTGGGAAACTACGGTCGACTCTTGGCGATCGAGCCCGTGGATGAGAGCTCCGTTCCATCCCCAAAGGAGCTGACACCGTCGTCGTCCGCCGAAGACCTCCCATCAGCAGCAGCAGCAGACTGGGGGGACCTCACAGATGACGCGGAAGCGTCGACGAGCGGCAGATTTCGCGACGACAACAACGACTTTGTGTTTTCGCCGGACGCGATCAACTTGCTCGAGGAAATCGAAACGACGACTCCGCTAAGTGCGGACGCCGATTGCAATTCGTCGGGCGATTCCGACGGCTCCGATTCGAATCCATCGGGCGACAACATGGACGCCGACGAGCTCGAGAATGACTCGCGGTGGTTGGCCTTCCAGCGACACCGCGCCACGCGACGGCAGCCCCGGCTCCGTGTCATCCCAAGTCCAACACGATCAAATGACAGCCCGCCATCAACTTCCATGGACCTCTCGCACCGTCGACAGTACAAATACTTGGACTGATTGTGCCTCAACCTATGCCCTGGACTTGTAGAAGCGTGGCAAGTCCACTTCAAGGGTTGTCTGCATCCCCACGACGCCCAACTTCCGTTTCGCGCTTCCATGACAACGAGAGTAACCTCCATCCATCAGAACCGACAAAGCCGATACTCGAGCCGTTACCGGCGCCCAAAGAGCCCAAGATGGTCCCATTGTCACCACAGAGGCGGCGAAATAGCGTATGGTCCTCTCATCTCAACGTACACATTATACTTCTGCCTCCGAAATGATATACTTGCTGTAGAGACAGGGCGACGCAAATGCTGCGATTGCAGGGCTGCACAAGGAGCTTATCAAACGGCGCATTAGCGTCCATTCGCCCCCCAAGCATTCTGCTACGGGCCAGCTATAAATTTTGGACAAAGCACATCATTCAAATTCAATAACACTTAGTTCTAGACGCCATGTTAGACGCTATTCATCTTGTGAAGGGGACTGTCGTTGTCGTCTTCGGACGGGCCGCGTATCCGCCGCTTTACGGGGTGGTTGCTGCCGCCGTTGTCATCTGGAAACGTCGGCGGCGGCGGCGCGGCGGTCGACTCGGCAAAAAATTGATTTGACGGCGGCGATGGTCGCATGCGCGGAGTCTTGCCGAGCTTGGGCAGGTTTTGCCACTGGGTTTCGTCGACATTGCGGATGAGTTGAAACTTGTCGACCTTCTTGAACTTGAAGACGAGGACGGCCGCGATGTAGATGAAGATAATGTTGATCCAGACGAGGAGCGCACTCCCGACGGCGATTTCAAAAAACACATTCTTTTTGGTCTCTTCGTAGTCGGGCAAGAAGAGCGGTCCGATGACCGCGTACGACAAGCAAATGCCGCAATTGACGGTCGGCGGGAGGAGCGCCGCCGCGATGGCCGTGCCGACGACCGACGATATGTTGGCGTTCGACTCAGCCAGCGCTACGCCGGCGCCCGAGAGCGCCGCGACAATCGCGCCAAAGATGAGCGACACGACCTGGCCGCGGGAGCGCATCTCGGCCGTTGGCCACTTGAGGTCGTCGGCATATGGCGCCAAGACGATGCCGAGGATCATGCCCAACATGAGCGTGATGACCTGGGAGCGATGAGGATGACGGGCGTGCCAGGCGTACGTACGAGGGCTGTGAGTTCGTTGCTGAGGCCATTGAGAAACATGTTGCGATCGCGAATGGCGTAGCCAAACGAACAGCCCAAAATCGGACCCTGGACAAGGCGGTCAGCCACAATGATGGATAACGAGAGGTACCATGAGCGGGGACAGCAACATGGACGCCACGACACATGTCTAGAGGCAAATGAGGTGCAAAGTGCAATACAATGCAATTTCGTACGGGGGAATCGCCTGCAAGACCAATGCCTGCAATGGACCTATCCACAATACTTGAGACTACTGCAATTTGACTCCATGGCGTAGTACGAGGAAATGAAGAGCATGCCGATCGAGTCCCGGGACAGCGTCGTGCTTGATTCAATGTGCGCATAAATCTCTGCGACGGGGATGGCCGTGCCAACGTCGCTTGATTTCTGCATGATGCCGCGTTTGAGACGTACTTGGCCGCTCTTGGTTCGCTTGATTTTCGAAATGGACGTGCCCGGGGTCAGCGACATGACGTCGCAGAAACCAAACTGAACCCCCACACCCATCTTCTGGAGAACCGTGAGGACACCCTGCATCTCTTCGTCTTCGACGCGGAACGTCACGATCGACGATGTCCGCGCTTCAATGCTCGTGACGTTTTCAAGCTTTAGGTCGTCTTGGAGGACTGTCACGACCTACATATAGCAATCATACACACATCACCGGCATTTCCGTGTCCGTGGAGCCACCTTAGCGTACCTTGCGGTGCTGGTCGTTCGGAATCGTGACCTGGAACAGCTTCATCTTGCCGTGTCGGACCGATCGCTTCGATGCTGAATGCCAAGTCGGCAAGAGGACAGTGGATATTAATTTCAGCCAATCCAGAAACGCAATTCGAAATAACAGTATTGGATTGGAGGTTAATCTTCTTCTCGTCACTGATTGGCCACAACATCAGAAAAGATCCCGCCGACATCCAAGTGGAAGCTCCGCGGCGGCGGCTTGAACGCGCCATGGGCATCTCCATTCCCTTGCAAGGCACAAGTACAATACGCAGCACATCGGCACGGTACATACCTTGGGCGATTAAGCGCTCCAAGACTTCCTTCCCCTTCTGGCGAACCGATTTGGACGCCGCGAGGTTGACACAATGTTGCACGAGAACACCGACACGTGCGACTTCCGTCGCCGCGCCCTTCACCTCCTCCAAAAGAGTCCATACCAGCGAGAAGGATGCGTAGACGACGGATGTGTTTCTCGAATGTGCGGCCATGGCAACAGCGGCGCGCGTGGTGATCTCCTGCAACATCGACGCATCCACACCCGCCCCTGCAACGCGATCAACGACATCCTATGGCACACGCTGTACCCGCCAGGATTGCTCTGCCCATTGCAAGGCATCCCAGTCGTTGGACGTCGGCGCTCTGGTTCTGCCGCATGGGGGCGCATATCGTGTCCAGCGTAGCCGCAGTGTCAATCTTTTCCATTTGCTTGGCGATTGCACGCGGCGTCTCCCTCGCCGCCGTCGGTGGCTGACGCCGCGCGGGCTTGGTCGACAAGGACCCAGGCTCAGTCTTGGCTTTGGGTTCATCTGCTCTGGACGATCACACGACATGGTCCCCCATCACGTACAGATCCGCTTCCATTGCATCCCGTCGGACCACGAGATTGACGGCACGTCCGGTTGCACATACCCCACTACGGTGTGACCCCGCAAGACACACTTGACCGGCGCGTGTTTCTTGTGCAGGTCGCGCTCCAGCGTCGCATGGACCCAGGTACGCGGCGGCACTTCATGCAGGACAAACAAGATGTTGACGCGTTCAATGCGGTATCGTCCGACCCCAAACACCCCCGACGACCCAAGTTGCGCGACTTCCCACAGCCCGACAAACGCATCTACTCGATCAATCATATTGACGATCAATGAGATAGCCGACGACCTTGGGCACGGCTCGCTTCGCCGCAGAGTTCACACGCGTACATGTACCGGATGTTGGTCGTGCCGCAGTGGAGGCAGAGCCACCGTACCACGCGCGGCACATGCGCGGCCTCGAAATCGCGCAAGAGCGTCGGCTTGCCTTTGGCCCACTCGAGGTATTTGGCCTTTTCCGCCTGCAAGATCTTTTCCAGCGCTGCGGCCGCCCGCGCCTTCTCGAAGCGGTTGAAGGCCGCACTCGCGGCGTCGGCGGCCATCATACACGTGCATTCGGCGGCCTCGAGGTCGCGCTTGATGCGCCGCCGCGCCGCGGTCTTCTCGGCAGCGACCGCCGCCAAGTGCTCTCGCATGAGACTTGCGCCCTCGATCGAAGCGTCCTTGTACAAGACCGACTTGAGGTACGCGAGGCCCAAATTGAGCTGCCGCGGACGTTCCATCTCGGGGAAGAGCTCCCGATGCCTCACGATTGTCTCGACGTTGAAGGGCGACGGGACGACAGGGACGCGGTAGGGACGCGCGCGCGGCGGGTCCTCGTCGAGTCTCTCGGTTCGCAAGATGGCCTTGGCATTGCGCGCAAAGTGTCCCATGACCAATCCTCCATCGCACGACCGATGATGGCGGCAGGGACGAGCGCGACAGGCGTCGGTTCAGATGAAGACGAAACGCACAAGCGAACAACGGGTTTCAAATATTTGTCGAATATTTCGAAGAAAAATGCCGAACTTGTTCTGGTAAACGAGCAGAAAATGAATTATTTAAAATGTCAACGAAAGAAAACATTTATACAGGTAAATTATCTCTGTCAATCGAGTTTTACGGGTTTCCCCTGAGATTATTTCTTTTTCAAGTGAATACGTGATACTAAGTACTTGAAGTACTACGTTGTACGTCGAAGTACATGCTGAAATATAAGAATCGAATTGTTGAAATTATTGAAAATTCATTTAATTCAAGTCGCACCCACATGATCAACGATCGTGTCCAGGACGACATGCTTGGCAGATGCAGTTTGCAAACCCATGGCGCCGTCCAAGTGGCTTGAGAGCTCCGACTACGTCTCGCGCTTCAAGGAGCTGTACAAATCAAACCCAAATGGAGGCAACATCACGTACAACAACATCCCCATACCCGACGTGGTGTCCGCGCGTCTCACGGCCGCCGGCTTGACCTTCCAAAGCTTGCCCAACCTGATGCGCCAGGCGTTGCTGTGGGACATGGGCTTCGTGGTGGGGCAGGTAAATGGTGCCGACGCATTCATGCAGGTGTTTGTATCCCCGAACACAACGATGGCATCCATCGCGCTGAAATGGTCCGAGTTCATCGCGTCGCCGGCGGGGACGACCGCGGGGGTGGTGAAGGAGAGCACGTCGTGTCCGATCAACGGCCAAACGTACATGCGGCAACAGGTCATGGACGGCACCGTCCTTCCTCAGATTCTCAAATGCGCCGTCGAACTGGTCAGCCAAGACGGCAACTCGGCGATCCTTGCGCAAGATGCCCTGGACGCGTCCGTCGTCCCCGCGCCGCGGCTCTTCCGGCACCAGGACTTGACGCAAGGATGGACCTTGCCTGCGATCCACACGCTGCCAAGCGCGACGCCAACCAATTCCGCCGAGGTCGGATGGGGTACATGCCCCAAGACCGCCAATTTCGAAGCGATGATCATCCCGTGCGAGACGAAATTCGCGCGCGCCGCGTCGACCAACATCCACGTGCCCGTCTTTGGCACGGTCATGACGACGTGGTTGCAAGAATTTAAAGCGGCGAATCCTGACATTACCCCCGAGACTCCCGGCGGCGGCGGCAATGGAGGCGGCAATGGCGGCGGTGGCGGCAGCGGTGGCGGCAACTCTTCCTCGAGTACGTCTAAAGTTTCACCTCCATCTCATGGTATCCTTGTGTAGACGTGGGGTTGATTGTCGGTGTGTCCGCCAGTGTCATCGTTGTTGTTGGCGCGCTCCTTCTGTGGCTCCTCCGTCGACGACGCTCGTCCGCAACGGCGGCGGCGGCACACGACGGCCTCTATGCGTCGACGAGCCCGCCCGCCGTGCTTGGCCACGCACCTCCAAAGTCCACAGGACGACACTCACCAACATGGGATGGTTCGACCGACGCGTGGCGGCGGCGGCGTGAGTCGCTCGATCACCCCCGCGATAACGGCATCAACCTCTCTGCCATCTCGCTCCATCGCATCGACCAAGATGCTGTCTACCTCGATCGGTCGCTCGGGGCAGGCGCGTTTGCCGAAGTCGTCCTCGCGTCCTACAAAGGCCGTCATGTGGCCGTCAAGCGACTCCTGCCTGGCCGCGCCTCGCTTCGTGAAGTCCAACACCTCGTGGACGAAATCACGCTCCTCTCGACCTTTTCATCGCCGTACATTGTCGGCTTTGTCGGCGCCACGTGGGATAAACCGATTGACCTGGCCTGCGTCTTGGAGTACATGGACATGGGCGACCTGCGCCAGCACCTCAGTCGCCACACGCCGTCCGACTACACGTGGCCCGACAAACTCGCATGCCTCTACAGCATCGTCGAAGGGCTCGCGTACTTGCATTCGTTTCCGATCATCCACCGCGACCTCAAGTCCCGGAATGTCTTGTTGGATGCGACCAAAGGCACCAAGTTGACTGACTTTGGTGTCTCGCGCGAACAGACCGAAAATACAATGACCAACACGATTGGCACGGGGCGGTGGATCGCGCCCGAGATCCTCAAGGCCAACCATTACAGCGTCGCCGCCGACGTCTATTCGCTCGGGATGATCCTCTCGGAGTTTTGCACGCACGAGATTCCATACGGCGACCGCACGAGCCCATATGATGGCAAGCCGCTCATCGACACGGCCATCATGGCCATGGTCGTCGCGGGCACGATCGAACCAACGTTCACCGACGACATGCCGCCGTTCCTCCGAGACATGGCGCGACAATGCATCAACCATGACCCAAACGAACGACCGAATGCATTCATGTTGTCCCATTTGCTGCGCCAGCACATGAAGGTGTCCCTCTAAGTTAATCATGTGATGTTGGTGCGTCGTGGAGGGCTTCGTGATGGGAGGGGCGGCGCGCAGAGGTGGCTGGGCTGGTGGCAGTGTGTCGTTCAAGCAGCTGGTGCAGCAAGAAAAGGCGTCGGGTACAAGACCTCGTTCGCAAATTGATGCGTTGGCTCGTCTGAAATGGCGTGACCTCACGAAACGAACATGCTTGCGGGAGCGATGCCGCAGATGGAAGCCGCCCGAACGCGGCCAAGATGTGCCAGAATCAATGTGTGAAGCAGGTTATTATCCTGTGTTCCATGGATGCTGCATCTGATTGAAACATTTCGGACGTCTATAACACCAACATTCAAAAGGGTACCAGACGTCTGGAATCACACTTACGCACAACGACGGCGTCGAGAGATGCCGCCGTCCAACAAGTGGACTGAGAGCTCCGACTTCGTGGCCCGCTTCAAGGACATCTACGCGGCCAATCCGAGTGCCGGTGTCGTCACGTACGACGGCATCCCCATCCCCACAGTCGTGACAGATCGCCTCAACGCCCACGGGCTTACATTCTCGAGTCTCCCCAACCTCATGCGGCAAGCGCTTCTCTGGGACATGGGCTGGGTCGTTGGTGATGTTGGTGGCGTGGACACCTTTATGCAAGTATACGTGCCTGCCAACACGACCATGGCATCGATCGCGCTCCCGTGGGCCGTGTACCAGCAGTCGGCGGCAGGCTTCGGCTTGAAGCACACCCAGTGCACGTTCAACGGCAAGACATATCTCCGACAGCAAGTCATGGCAGGTCCAAAGCTTCCCCCCATTCTCAAATGCGCCGTCGATCTCGTGTCTGTGGATGCCCAGTCGTCGCTTCTCGCGCAAGATGCCTTGTCTGCGTCGATCGTCCCGGAACCGAGGCTCTACAGACACCAGGACACGACGCAAGGCTGGACCATGCCTGCGATCCATACCTTGCCCCGCGTCATGTCTACGTCGGGGGAAGCGGCGTGGGGCACCTGTCCGTCGGAGGCCAACCACCAAGCGCTCATCATCCCGTGCGAAACCAAGTACGCGAGTGCGACGTCGCTCAACACATTTCTGCCCGTGGAGAGCGCGTCCATGACCGCATGGCTTGACACCTTCCAAGTAGCCAACCCAAATCTCGCGACCAAGACCCCACCACCCACTACGACTATATCATCATCGTCGGTCTCGTCCATGTCGACGGGGTGGATTGTGGGACTTGGTCTTGGCGGCGGCGTGTTGGTAGTTGCCGTCTCGCTTTGGCTCGTGCGACGTTGTCGACGGCGCCACCGCTCGACCAACAGCGACGACGACGACGATACCGACTTGTACTTGGCTGGCCCTGGGACAAACGACCACATTGCGATGCTACACTCCCAAACGGCAAAGAGCAGTAGTCGCAGTAGCCAGAGTAGCCACGGCTCGACTGATCATACTGCGCCGCCGCCGTCATCGTCCAAGTTGGCTTCCCGCTCGTCCCTCCTCGTCGATGGCATCAACCTCGCGCCCCTTACGTCCGTCCGCCTCGATGAGACCGCCGTCCACGTCGATGTGGTGCTGGGCTCGGGTGGTTTTGCCCAGGTCTTGCTTGGGACGTATGCAGGCACGCAGCGTGTTGCTGTCAAGGGCCTCCTGCCTGGCCGCGCGTCGCTCCAGCAAGTCCAAGACCTCATGGACGAGATCCTCCTCGTCTCACGCTTCCAGTCGCCGTACATTGTGACCTTTGTCGGCGCCGTGTGGGACAAACCCATCGACCTCGCCTGTGTCTTGGAATACATGGATCAAGGCGACCTCCGCGACTACTTGGGCCGCCACACACCCGCTCAGTTTCCATGGGGCGCCAAGCTCAAGTGCATTGATGAGATTGTCCACGGATTGGTCTACTTGCATTCGTTTCCGATCATCCATCGCGACCTCAAGTCCCGGAATGTCTTGTTGGATGCGACCAAAGGCACCAAGTTGACCGACTTTGGTGTCTCGCGGCGCCAAACCGATGCGACCATGACCAACGCGATCGGCACGGGCCGGTGGATCGCGCCGGAAGTGCTCCAGTGTGATCATTACAGCGTCGCCGCCGACGTGTACTCGCTCGGTGTCCTCTTGTCGGAGTTTTGCACCCACGACCTCCCCTACAGCGAGTGCATCAACCCGTTTGATGGCAAGCCGTTGATCGAGACGGCCATCATGGCCATGGTCGTCGCGGGGTCGATCCAGCCGACGTACACGGCCGACATGCCGCCGTTCCTCAAGGACATGGCGCTCCAGTGCATCCACCACGACCCTGCACGACGACCCACGGCGCTGGCGCTCTCGAAGCTGCTCGAACGAGAGATGGAGGCCGCATGAATGATGCGTTGAAGCAGGTTGAAGGAACAAGGACGTCGAGACCACATCGAGGCTGCATGAAGCGCCCCCCGCATATCCCAAGCGAGATGCTACGCCCCGCGACGACGAGACCAAGGAAACAAATCGTCCAAGTGGTTCCTCCCCGATCATCATGCGCGAACGATGACTGGGGTGGCATTTTTATTTTCGGTAATGTTCGATCGACACCCTTCGTTTCAAACGTGTTTTTAATGTTACGAGCACTATTTAAAACGGCGGGCTTGTTCCAAATTCCCCGTCTCCACGTCTTCGAGCAGATTATCGTTATCAACTCGTTTTCGAATACAAAACGAACACCTGACCGCGTTTAAAACGCGTTTGGAACGCTCGACGGTGCGACACCCAGTTGGATCGTGTGTGCACTTGCCCCTTCCAGTGTCGGATCGAAACGTTCGAGGTCATGCCAATATCCAAGTGGACCGAGAGCACCGACTACGTCGAGCGCTTCAAGGAACTCTACACGGCGAACCCAAATGCCGGGGTCGTCACCTACGCCGGCGTCTCCCTCCCACCGGCTGTGACATCGCGGATCGCCAAAGTCGGCCTGACCTTTCAGAGCCTCCCGAATCTCTTAAAGCAGGCGCTCCTGTGGGACATGGGCCTCGTCGCCAGTGGTGACGCGGACGTCTTGTTGCAAGTGCTCGTGGCCGCCAACACGACGATGGCGTCGATCGGTCTCCCCTGGTCCACGTACCTCGCTTCATCCGCCGCGAAAGGCAAGGCCCAGACCCAATGTCTCTTGAACGGCGCCAATTACTCGCGCCAGTTCATCATGGACGGCACGACGCTTCCTCCGATCTTGCGATGCGCCGTCGAATTGGTCTCGACCGACGCCAAGTCGAGCATTCTGGCGCAGGACGCGCTGGACGCGACGATCGTGCCCGAGCCGCGCATCTTCAAGCACCAAGACACGACGCAGGGGTGGTCGCTGCCAGCCATCCACACGCTGCCACGCATGAGTGCCACGTCATCGTCCTCGTCGGGCGAGGCAGCGTGGAACGCGTGTCCTGCCGACAGCAACCACCAAGCGCTCGTCATTCCTTGCGAAGTCAAAAACGCGCGGTCCGAGTCGCGCAACACGCAGCTGCCGACGTACAGCGCGGCCATGACGACGTGGTTGCAAGAATACAAAGCCGCGAATCCGTCGCCGGACAACAGCGCGTCGTCCCTGAGTACGTGGCACCCCCACAGCGCAGCATTCACACATTGTTGTAGGCACGGGTGCGGTGATTGGCATTGTCGCGGGGTGTCTTGTCATTGCAGCGCTCCTTCTCGTCTTGGTCTGTCGGAAGCGGCGGTCAACCGCCAAAGACGATGACGAAGTGCCCGCTGGCGCCTACACGGCCAACACCGCCAACCCACTGCACAACACAGGTGACAGCAGCAGTCGGTACCCCACCGGTGGCAATTATTCCGCCGACCCGTCGGCCTCGTCGTCGTCCAAATACCAGCGCGCGTCGCTGGCGCTCGATGGCATCAACTTGGCGGCGATCTCCATCTACCGCCTGGACGAAGGGGACGTGGTGGCCGAGAGGCACATCGGGGCTGGCGCGTCGGCCGAGGTCCTCCTGGCGTCGTACAAAGGCCGCGCCGTTGCCGTCAAGCGCCTCCTTCCCGGCCGCGCTTCGCTTCGCGACATTCAAGCATTCGTGGACGAGATCCTCCTCATTTCAAGTTTTGCGTCGCCGTACATTGTCGAGTTTGTCGGCGCGGTGTGGGACAAACCCGTCGACCTGGCCTGTGTCCTGGAATACATGAACCAAGGCGACCTCCGCGACTACTTGAGTCACCACACGCCCGCGCAGTTTTCGTGGGACGCCAAATTTCAGGTCCTCCGAAGCATCGTCGAAGGGTTGGTCTACTTGCATTCGTTTCCGATTATCCACCGCGACCTCAAGTCGCGGAATGTCTTGTTGGATGCGACCACTGGCACCAAGTTGACTGACTTTGGCGTGTCCAAGGAACAAACCCAAGAGACCATGACCGTCGGCGTCGGCACGTACCGGTGGATGGCGCCAGAGATCCTCAAGTACAACCACTATACAGTCGCAGCCGACGTCTTTTCGTTTGGGATGATCTTGTCCGAGCTGGCCACCCATGAAATTCCGTACGGCGATCAGACCAACCCACAGAGTGGCAAAGCATTGGTGGACACGGCCATCATGGCCATGGTCGTCTCCGGATCGATCCAGCCGACGCTGCCCGAGAGCATGCCGCCATTCCTGAGAGACATGGCTCTCCAGTGCATCACCCCCGACCCGCAACAACGACCCACGGCGCTCATGCTTTCGCACATACTCCGGCAATTCGTAAAAGAAAAACAACATCTGTAATAGTCGAGGGAAACTAGTATATATTTGCAGCATCACATTTGATGCGGTTGTGCCGAGGAAGTTGACCAAGGTGGTTTCCCAAGCGCGAAAACTGCTCCGCTTCTACCTTGCGGCATTCGACAACCCAAGTGCACCTCAACTCATTGGCACGGGTTTGAAGCCAATAGGGGAACGAGTGTTGATGAGGTCGACTGAAGGACATCAAAGTGGGGGTGCAAGGCAACATTGTTGTCGACAAGAGAACCGCAAGCCGCCCACTTTGACAATCCTGCCAATTCGGGATGCCATGAGGGGCACATGTGCCACTTCCCCTCGGCATGTCATTTTGGTCCTGTCAAATGGCCCGAGCTTCTTCGTCCTCGAACGCCCCGGGCCTCTTCAACGTTTCAACAAGTTTCGACAAATATATTCTTGGCTGAATTGGGACACTTTTCGAACCATTTTGTCGAAAGGTCACAAGACGCGATGCAATCTTCGGCTTCGAAATGGATCGAGAGCTCCGACTACGTCGCTCGCTTCCGACAACTCTACCTCGCGAACCCCAAAGCTGGCTCCGTCACGTATGCCAACGTGGCCATTCCACCCTCCGTCACCGCGCGTCTCGCGGCCCTTGGACTCCAATTCACCGACTTGCCGCCGCTCTTGCGGCAAGCAGTGCTGTGGGACATGGGCTGGGTCGTCGGCGAAGTGCACGGCGCCGACGCGCTCCTCCAAGTCCTTGTCGCCGAGAATGAAAGCATGGCGTCGATCGCGCTCACGTTTGCCGAGTACCAGAGCTCGGCCGCGGGGCGCGGGTTTACCAGCACGAGCTGCGCGTTTGGCGGTCCTGGCAGTCCCACCTACCTTCGACAAGAGCAGATGCTCGGGGTGGCGCTGACGCCGCTCGTCAACTGCGCCGTCGAGCTCGTGTCGGTGGACGCGGCGGCGGCCATCTTGGCGCAGGATGCGTTGGACGAGTCGATTGTGCCCGAGCCGCGGGTGTACAAGCACCAAGACACGACGCAGGGATGGACGATGCCTGCGATCCACACGTTGCCGCGGCAAGCGCTGGGTGCGTCGGGTGAAGCCGCGTATGCAACGTGCCCTGTCGACGCCAACCACGAAGCGCTCATCATCCCGTGCGAGACCAAGTACGCACGCGCCGAGTCGCCCAACCAATATGTGCCACGACCAACCGAGGCCATGACAGCGTGGCTCCGCGAGTTCAAAGTGACAAATGATTCTGGCTTGGGTACGATTCGTTGACGCCAACTTGGCAGAATCACGTGCTCATGGCGACGCTGATTAGGAGTAGGTGCCATCGTCGGCATTGCAGTCGGAGTCGCCGTCGTCGCGGCCGCGGTCGCGCTCGTCTTGGTCTACTGGTGGCGCCAACGCAATGTGAACAGTGTCAAACATGCGCGGTCGATGACGACCCTCGACGATCCGACACCTGGCCTTGAAGACGGGTACGCAGAGGGCCCGGCGACACCCCCAACGTCCCAGCACGGGCCAAAACAGAGCCGCCACCAGCACACTGGCAACGGAAGTCGTGGCACCGCCGACAAGGACCTCGCACGACAGCCGACCATGGGCCAGGATGGAATCAACTTGTCGGCGATTTCGCTCCATCGAATTGACTTGGACGACATCCTCTTCGAGCGTAGCCTCGGCAGTGGCGCGTTTGCCGAGGTCATGCTGGCTTCGTACAAAGGTTGCACCGTTGCCGTCAAGCGCCTCCTTCCTGGCCGCGCCTCGCTCCACGACGTTCAAGTGTTTGTGGACGAGATCCTCCTCATTTCGAGTTTTGCGTCGCCGTACATTGTCGAGTTTGTCGGCGCGGCTTGGGCCAAACCCATCGACCTAGCCTGTGTCCTGGAATACATGAACCAAGGCGACCTTCGACACTACTTGAGCCACCACACGCCCGCTCAGTTTCCATGGGACGCCAAGCTCAAGTGTGTTTGCAGCATCGTCGAAGGGTTGGTCTACTTGCATTCGTTTCCGATTATCCACCGCGACCTCAAGTCGCGGAATGTCTTGTTGGATGCGACCACTGGCACCAAGTTGACTGACTTTGGCGTGTCCAAGGAACAGACCCAAGAAACCATGACCGTTGGCGTCGGCACGTACCGATGGATCGCACCTGAAATCCTCAAGTACAACCACTATACAGTCGCGGCCGACGTCTTTTCGTTCGGGATGATCTTGTCCGAGCTGGCCACCCATGAGATCCCGTACGGTGACCGCGTTGGTCGCGACGGAAAGCCGCTCATTGACACGGCCATCATGGCCATGGTCGTCTCGGGATCGATCCAGCCGACGCTGCCCGAGAGCATGCCGCCATTCCTGAGAGACATGGCGCTGCAGTGCATCGCACCAGATCCCGAGACGCGACCCACGGCTGCCATGCTCTCACACATGCTTCGGCAGGAGACAAAGAAGAAAGCACCCACGTAGATATATCGACTATTGTCATTTATTTGTGATTGTCAATGTGCAGCATTCCCCATTCCGTGAAGAACAGCGTTGCTGAATGTGTGTCATTTACGACCACACGACAGCATGCATTCTCAGTACCTATGTGTCGGTTCGTGGAAGATACTTTTCACAGGTTCGTGCATAGCCACGACCGCACATCACCCCAAGCAGCTGATCACAGAGTTCAGACGCCTGAGTGCGATGATTCAGAAGAGTGGACGTCGAGGACCGCTGCCACCATCCCTGACGAAGCCGAGACCTGCTGGAACAAGTACGAGCAGTCACAGGGGTCGCAGCCACTTTCTCGGGGGGAGTAACAATTTGGTTCACGAGCGAAAGCGGCGCGAAGCAGCTGAGCACCAAGCGAAGCAGTCGACGCAACACTTGCACGCTCTCACGACTGACGTCGTGCCTAAAGTCCAAGAACTCGTTGATGCCATCCATGTACAATCGACCACGTCATGACAATGGCGGACTCGCGGAGTAGGTCCTTGAGCGGGAGAACGCCGACCAACTCGATCTCGAAGAAGAGTCGCAGGAGACGTTTCTCCATATCCAGCAGCAGTTTGAACTCCTCCGACGCCAGCAACTCGACATGCAAGTTGCGTTGCACAAACAGATGGATCGGAAGCTCGAACGCGCGCACCACGAAATGCGACAAGACCACGAAGTAACAACCCAGCAAACAAACTATCGATGATGACGACTACAATGTGTGTGCCGTAGCAAGTCGTGGCCACCGTAAACCGCCTCCAGATTGAAGTCGATGCGATGAAGGAACAAGTCGCGATTGTCCGAGGCGAGGTACCAACTACTGGGCATGTTGCCATGCTCCTCAAACATGAAAATATCTTAAGACTTGCAGATGGATTCATTTCGAAATGCCGCTCACGCCAAACTCACCCAGACTCAGGCGTTGCTGGATGGAATGCGTGACCAGCGCCAGAAAGACTCGGAGCTCGCCACCACAGTACGCTCTCCTTTGCACGGCTATGGTTGATGTGTTGTCGCAGTCGATCCACGATGTCCACATGAAGCTCTCCGATTTGGATGCGCGTCTCTTTGCCCTCGACAAGGAGCAGCTCAAGCTCAAGTTGTGTCTCCCGCCGTCCATTGCCGCGCGGAACTGCTTTGCTTCGTCCCATCACGACGAGTCTGCGCCGATGGTTTATTGTAGCACACTCATTGTGTCCTAGGGGTTCTGCTGCGTCGATGCCTTCATGGCCCAAGCAGCGACTCGACCAAGTCCAGCTCGAGATCACGGCCATGTACGCATGCCTGCCTGCAGGCAGACCAACGTATGGCGCACAGGGCCAACGACATTGCCGCCCATCGATCGGCCGACCGCGCGCAGTTTGACGCGATCGCCAACCGCCAACGTGAGCTGGCCAAGGTGCAGCTGCACAAACACGAAGACATGCAAGCACAGCTGCAGGCGCTCCACGATCAACTCACAAACGTACGGTTGGCCTCGTCCGTTTCGTCTCAGCATGACGAGTGTAGCTCGCGACCAAGTGGCCTGTCGACATGACCCATCGCATCGACGCGGTGCAAGGACGCTGGGACGCCGATGTTGCCATGCTCAAGCGCGTGGCCAAGCAGTGGGAGCTCCAGGCGCGCTGTCCCACAAGAGACACCAAAGCCGCTTGCGACGTAGGACTTTTCGTAGAGGCCCGTCACGGTTGTGTATGCAGCAGGATCGAGCGGCCGAGATGCTCAAGGAATTGGTGTTGGCGGTGCAAGCAAGGGTCCTCGACGCTGAATGCAAGATGGGCAAGCTCTCGACGGCGTTTCATTCGCACCACGTGAGTTCGGGCACACAGGTATGGAGGCCGAGCACATGCTCTTGACATTGCCGGCGTAGTTGATCAAGCTGCAAAAGGACGTCGGCGGTGTGCATGCAATGTTGGGGAGCGTGCAAAAAGGTGTGGCCAAGCAGCTCTTGCAGTTCCATGGCCTTCTTGCCGGTACGACAACTGTTCTCGGCAGTATGAGCCGTACGTTGCGACGATGTAGATCTGCGACGGGTCGTAGTCCCACCTGAGCCCACCGCCGCCGCCTGGTCCATGGAGCTGCCCTATTGAGAGCGCGCGCGGACCTCGGCGGCAGCGATTCGGCCGTTGAACCCGACGTTCGTCGTGCGCTGAAAATGGTGATGCTCCTAAATATAGCGCGCGCGCCAAGGCATCGCCGCCGACATTTTGGTTCTTAACCTTCGGCGAATTACAAATGGTCGGGTTGAAGTTGCGCGACAGGGGCCAAGCGACGGGGTAAAAAAGGATGAGAAAAAGGAGGGACTGGAAATAGGGAGCCAATCAGAACTGATGCAGACCGAATGAGCGTGCTGTGATTGGTGGATCCTTGATGGGGCCCGCCTGGTCCCACATGAAAAAACAATTTTGCGGCCCTATAAATACAGGGGCGCGGCAGTCGTTTTATTTTTTTTGGATTTTTTTTAGAACCAAGCGGCGGGGTGCCTATCTCGGGAGAAACACCCACGTCTGCTGGTCAGTATAGTGAACCCAAGTCAAATCATCATGGCGGAAGTTAAAAAACGAACTGCTGCACCGCTGGCACGGCAAAAACGGACGTCACGTTCGCTCTCATTTCCCATTTTGCAGTCGGCGTTGCGAGAGACATGGACCTTGCCATTCGTGTCAATGTTCGATACGCGGCGCCGCCAAACTCACACATCAAGGACGCCTTGCGGCTCTTCAAGAGTCCGCGCTGGGTGCAGAGCATCATTCGGTACATCATGCCGCAATTGAACAGCGTCTCGCCCGCGTCGGCAGCGTGCGTCGAGTCGCTCAAGGAGAACTTGGTCCCGGTCGCGTGCGGCGACGCCTGCGTCGTGTGCATGGAGTCCTTTGACCAGGAGACGTGCGTCGAGTTGCCGTGTCGGCACAAGTTTCACGAGCTCTGCATCGACCCGTGGCTCAAGCTCCACAGCACGTGCCCGACCTGCCGCCACCAGCTCCCCACGGACGCGTACAGCAACTACAGCGTCTACGCGATCAACACGACCATCATCTTGCAGCAGTCGCAGGCCAGCATGCCGACGGCGCAGCTGCTCGAATTGCCCGCGAGCAACCAAGTCATCCGAGCGGTCGTGAACGCGCGCGTGCGCCGCAACCCACCGTCTGCCTCGCGAGATGCCACGTCCGCCGCCGCCGCTGCCGCGTGCTGCAGTGACATTGCGACGATGCCGCCCGTGATGAACGCGCGCATCCTGCAACAAGACCACGTCGTGAACGACCTCGAGTCGTTTGAACCGTTGGATAACCAACTCGACGAGTGCTTGCCGTCTCCCCGGGGCAGCGGCACGAGGCAGCCGGCGCCACCGCTCACACGACGTCGGTGTCGGGAAGCCAATAGCAGCAATAAACGAGCTCGCCTTGGTCCGAGCCAGCACGAGATTGCGTCGTCGGTGTAGCTCGTCGTGGTCGCAACGCCCCTGCCGCCGTCATGTAGCCTAGCCGTTTTGGACATAGCCAGTCTCGATTTTTAATTTATCCTGAATTGCCCGATTGAAACCCGACGCCAAGTCCTTGGGTTACATTGAGTGCGAGCTCGTGCAAGTCGGTCGCACTGGGCCATTCGATCGACGGCGGGTGGTGTCGGACCCAGGTGATGCAGGCCACGAGCGACGGCGACGCGCGCG
>VJMH01000187.1:0-13022 GCA_009835185.1 Aphanomyces stellatus
ATGTTGTCCTTGATAAACTGGGGCGTGTCGTAGTTGGAGACAAGACTCACAACGTTGCTGAGGTAGTCGGTGTCTGTGAGTCCACCACAGGGGTAACCAAAGTTGGGGACGTTGTTTTGGGGGTTCGTCGGGGACCACATGTCTGGGACGTTGCGCGAAAACCCAAACGGATAATAGTTTTGCAAATTGACTTGGCCTGCGGCGTTGATTGCTGCAGGGGAAAATTGCTTGATCGGTTCGTTGCATCTTGGGACAGAAAAGTTGTTGAAACGGGGAACAAAGGCCGACGCGACGAGGTTGGTCTTCATAAAGTCGGTCGGGTGCGAGCAGAGGGGTTGACACAAGCAAGTGCAGTGGCCAGCATAGAGGGTGCTCGTGAGGACCCAGACATCTTGGACGCCCCAGTTGTCAGGAACCGCCGTGACAAAGGCAGCGAAGAGCGAAGCAATAACGTGCTTGACCATGATGCCGTAAAGTGCGCAGTGATGTGGCTGATTATACTGTCGAAGAGTGCAACAACAGGTGCCCTCAGCTGCTGCCCTCGTGTCTGGAGTAAACTCAGACCCAGCAACCCAGACGGGATGGATATGTGGTCGACCGTCCCACGGTTTCAACGCAACTTACTGAGAGCCGACCATCCCAGTGCGGTCGACTAGAGTGTAGCTTAGAATGTTTAGTGCTGTGCCGAGTGTATTTGGCTGCACAATTGTGTGTCTTGCCTTGCGACTTGGAATTTCATCGATGTACAATGTTGTTTCGTGTTTGAAAGGTGGACACATCTTTTGAAGACTGCTAAGTACAACAGTGAGTTGCTGGTCCGACTGAACGCAGGTGCATTTATGCGATAAGAATGGTCTGACAAAGAAAACATCAATTGACGAGGCGATTGGGGAAGGGAAGTGAACGAAATGGCAGTGTAACCTTTTGCTGCCACGATTGTTCAGTGCCTGTCTTGGTTCCTTGACTTTTTGTGCCTTGTTTTGGAAGGGTGAACTAATGCGAACCCATGTACCTCATATATCCAAATTGTCGCTTCGACTTATATGATCAGAAGAACTATCCGGATAAGTGAGAACATTTTCAATCATTGTCGTTGCATCCGCATCCAAGGATATTTTAAGAGCAAAAGACTCTGCGGCGTGGAAATCAAGGTTAATTCGAATTTGAACCAGTAAGGTCCATGTGGTGAGTTCGAGGCAGTGTGATCAGAGGAAGGGTCAATGCCTGGACCGAGAGCAATAAAGAAACTTCGGAAGCAACTTGGCAACTTGGGCACCATTCCAGCAATAACGCTATCATGGATGGAAATTCAAACTTCCAACCTGATGAACGATATTTTTTTAAATATCGTTTGGATGACCTTAACAACATCATCGACAAATAACGACCAATCATATTTCCGTTGAATCGTTCTCAAATCCTCAAGATTTCCCACGTTATGGGTGTTGGGCACCCCACTGGGCCAAATTACACCCTCACCAAGGGAGTGTCCGAATAACATATAAAGTTGAAGTGTTTTGTTTAATTTTTGTCCTGAGAAAGGTAGACTTAAATTCCAAGCCCCCAAATGTCCAAGGACTCCGTTTCGATGTTTATTGATGCGTTCTAACTCTCTCTACATGACCACCACACAACAGAACCCCTCTGCAGTGTTTGGATGGTACTTCGAAGTACTCTGTTATCACGCTCTTCAATTTTGTTATCCGGAAACTCATTCAGTGAGAGTGTCAGCCACAACCTTCACCGTGGGAATTACTCCAAATCCTCCGACACTTCGGAGACTCGGCAGAAACTTGGATTCAATAACGCCAAAACTCTATTCAGTAGGCCAAGCTGTGTAAAAATGAACGGCATATATTGTGCTTTACCTCAAAATTTTGGGAATCGACGAGCAACCACTCAAGTTTTCCACAGAAGAGTCGACGAACAAAGAGGAAATTTCATCCTTGATTTGATTGGTCTTTTGTAACCAATCAAGTCGTCTGAAAAAATTCAGCCAATGGGCGCGATTGGTGATAGGTTTGTTCGCTCGATTCGATTCTCTCGACATCAAATTCACAACGAAGAGACAACAACAATCGAATATTTCTTCAACTGACGCTATGGACGACCGCCACGTCAACTTCAACCCAAGTTCTCTTATTTTGTACTTTCAGTCGCGTACCCGAAAAGCCATATTTCGACAAAACGTGCAGCTTTCCATTCAAACAAATTACTACTTGGTTGGTATACTTAGACGCACTTGGCGTCCTTGAGCAACTGATCCAACTTGCCCGCGGTTTCAAGCGCTTGCAAATCGTCGGAGCCGCCAATGAACTTGCCGCCAATCCAAATGTTGGGTAGTGTGTCTTGCTTGGTGAGGCGGACGAGGGCATTGTAGACATCCATGCCGTTTGGAATATGGTCTGGGTTATCCGCCCAGACGCCAAAGTAGTCGTATTTGGCCTTCTTGGATTCAAGAAGCGCTTTGGCTTTGGCACAATAGGTGCAGCCCGTCTCACCAAATATGGCACAGCGGGCATTTCGTTCATAGAATTTGACCCAAATTTCAACTTCACGGGGGTCTTCTGTGGGGGAAGGCACTGGAGCAATAGTTGTCAAGGGGGCGCGAGTGGGGGTCGTGGTCCCAGGGGCCGGCGTCGGTTTTTTGGTGGGTGGAGTGGTCGTTTTGGGGCCTGGCGGGGGCGTCTTAGTGGGCTTAAGTGTGGTTGGCTTCAACGTCACGGGCGTTTTCGTGGTCTTAGGGGGACGAGTGGCCGGAGACTTGGTCGTGGGTTCAGGCGTGTCAGTTACAGGTGCGTCAGTGGGCGGCTGTGTCGGAATCGAGTAGGCCAAGATGCTGGTTGTCGCGTTTGTACATTCGTCAAAGCTGGCAATTTGAGGCGGGCAGGCTGTGATCTTCGCAGGAAAGATTTCACCTGATGCTTGCAAGGCAGGACCCTTGGTAAAACACGAGAGAACATCGGCAAAGGCGCCATCGAGGCATTTCAGGACGACGTCGGCGCCCCAGTCCTTCTTGAAGGCGGCGCGTAGGTCGGCCACATTGACTTCCTTGCCAATGTTGTCGGTGAGCAGCTTGGGCGCGCGGTACTTTTTGGTCAGCTGGACCACTGATCGCAGGTACGATTCGTCTTGGAGGCCACCGCAGGGGTAGCCAAAGTTGGGCACGTTCCCTTCGGGGACCGTGGGCGACCACATGTCGACCAAGTTGCGTGAAAAGCCAACGGGGAAGTTGTCTTGAAGTGCGATTTGCCCCACAGCAGAGATCGCCGCCGACGCGTATGGCTGGATCGGTTCGTCGCACCGGGGAATTGAAAAATTGTTGAATCGGGGCACAAGACCGGACGAAACCAAGTTGGTTTTCATGTTGTCGCTCGGGTGGGAACAGAGTGGTTGACACAAACAGGTGCAATGGCCAGCATACCACGTGCTAGTGTGGACCCAGACATCTTGTACGCCCCAATTGGGGGGAAACGCAGCAGTTGTGGCGAGAATCAAAGCGAGTTCAAGTGGCTTGACCATGGCAAAAGGTAAAATGGACGACAACCAGTCCAAGCAACGAGAATGAGGTGGGAACGACCTGATGATGATACCTTTTGCTTGGGAATTGACCAACTATTGATTTTCAGACTCTCGTTTCGAGTGTTTAAGGCAGAGGATTCAATCGGACAAGGAACGTTCCTCACGTTTATGGAGGTCATTCTTCCATTTTGAGTACGTTGCATTAGGATAAAGCCCCTTGAGCATCTGAGTTGGTCGTCTGAGTCAGAACTCAGAAGTAGGGGGGCTGAGGATGCTGGATGGCACAGCAATTCATGGCATGCGTGCTAGAGTATACTAAATGCAAATTGAATAGGCAAAGTCCACCCAATGTGGCTTGGCCCCACCTTTTCATACCGGTCCCATCGCACCTGCTTGAACATGACACAACCAAAAAAATATGACTATTTTAATAGTATTTTTTTCCTTCAAAGTACAAGTACAACCTCTGTTTTAAAAAAACAGAAACCATTTTGAAAACCACTTTTGTCAAAATTCTGACCATTTCACGATTTTTTCACTGTGATTGGCTGATGAGGAAATTGTTGGTTTTGATTGGCTCTTTTTCACATTTTCTTCTCAAATTCCTTTTTTTGAAGATATTACTCGTCGATTTTGGACAAAGAATGATATTTTGGGGTCGCTTGAAGTCAAATGGTCCCAGTTTTTTTAAACAGAGATCGTATCACAATAATTAAAAAATACTTTGAGATACTTTGAAGTTCAACGGAATGCCAGTGAAATTGAACTTCAAAATTTTACATCGCAGTGCCAAAGCCGAGATGAAATGGGCGAAGGGGAAGGTTTGTCCCTTGAACCAACGATTTGGGCACGCTCTCGGTCACTTCATTTTCGTCAATTGCCTTGATAGGCTTCGGAAGCCTTCTCTGTCCCTGGCTCAGGCGATATTCAGTTTCGAACTGTGAAATCGAAGAATCTGATCGGCAATTGGAGACTTCAGATTCCACCTCGATATTGACACAGATGCCCTGATGTCCCTGACCACACCGACGACCAGAGAGTCTAAGCTCCATATAATATCCAAAACGGGATTATAGAGGATATGTAACGTGAACTCGAGAGTGCTAGCTGCTCCTACGTGCACTTGGCGTCTTTGAGCAGCTGATCCAACTTGCCCGCGGTTTCAAGCGCTTGCAAATCGTCGGAGCCGCCAATGAACTTGCCGCCAATCCAAATGTTGGGTAGTGTGTCTTGCTTTGTGAGGCGGACGAGGGCATTGTAGACGTCCATGCCATTCGGAATATGGTCTGGGTTGTCCGTCCACACGCCAAAGTAGTCGTATTTGGCCTTCTTGGATTCAAGAAGCGCTTTGGCTTTGGCACAATAGGTGCAGCCCGTCTCACCAAATATGGCACAGCGGGCATTCCGTTCGAAGAATTTGACCCAGACTTCGACCTCATGGGGGTCCTCCCCCGAAGGGGAGGGAGTGGGGGCGAGGGTGGTCAAGGGGGCACTTGTGGGGGGCTTGGGAGTGGTGCCAGGGGTCGTCTGTGGGGCCTTCGTGGTAGGCGGTACCGGGGTCGTGGCAGGGGCAGGGGTTGGGGGGTACGTCGGAGCGTTCCATGTCATGATGAGCGACGTCGTGTTGGTACACGAGTCTTGGGTTTGGATTTCATACGGACACTCGACGAGGTTCTTTGGGTAGATTTCTTGATCGGCTTGATCAACTTGGAAAATGTAGGGTGCGCGCTTGTCCCAGCACGTGACAACGTCAGAGATGGCGCCATCGAGGCACCGCAGGACGACGTTGACACCCAGGTGGTCGTAATACGCCGCGCGGACGTCATCTACTTGAACTTCTTGGCCAATGTTGGTGGTCCAGAATGCAGGCGGTTGCAAATATTTGGACAACTGGACCGTCGTGCGCAAGTACGCCTCGTCATGTAGACCCCCACAGGGGAAGCCAAAGTTGGGGACGTTGCCGTCACTGGGGGAGGTGGGAGACCACATGTCTTGAAGGGTGTGGCTGCCAGCGGTGGGGAAATGCGTTTGGAGGGTCGTTTGGCCGACAGCAAGGACAGCAGAGGGGGTAAACGATGCCAGCGGGGCATCGCAAGCAGGGCTAGACCAGTCGTAGTTGCGGGCTTGGAGGCCGTTCGAGACAAAGTGGGTTTTCATGTACTCGGTCGGGTGGCCGCAGAGATGGAGGCAGAGGCAGGTGCAGTGGGCGGCATACCACGTGCTTGTGTGGACCCAGTAATCTTGGGCACCCCAATTCGACACATCCGCCACCACAGACGCGAAAACACCCAACAACCAGCGAACCATGGCTTGGCTCAGGCAATTTCAAAGTGTGTGGTCGAGGAGCGGCGGTGACGAAAGCATCAATCAGCTCAGATGACAGGACGCCAACGGTAGCGATTGGTCTGATCCGAGAAAGGCGCGACGGGGATACCCTATTATTGCCCAAAGAGGATGCCATTCGTGCCCATCAACTGGACAATTCCCAAAATCTCTGCGGGAGACGAAGTGGCAACAACTCAGAGAAGGGAACTTTGTGGACGTTGCCCACAACTGAGGTGGGATCTGATATCGAGGACTCAGAAAACACTTTGAGAGTCATAGATATTTCAATTGAATTGACTGGCGGCCTTTGGGTGCCTGCCTCTCACTCCATAAACATACTAGTACGCAATGGGCGCAATGGTCACTGCTAATTTCTGCACGCAGCGTATTTAATTGATTCATTTTGTTGACTGAAATCGTCGTCCAATTATTATATCTCACGAATGGCTTCATCAAAAAGCGATATGATTTCCTTTCCCTGCGCCAAGATTCAGTGTTTTCGTCCTTTCATCAGTGTTGCATGTCAGTGTTGAGTTACCCGCTCCTTCAACCGCAAATTCAAACATTTACTCAAGACCGAGGAAACTTACCACACATTGGTGTTCCAAGTGGCATTCCTACTCAAGTGTACGAAATTCATGTTGCTAAGTCGAACGACCCTTCGTTGCATTGAATTGAACTTATCGTATAAAGTGCAAACCCTCTTTGTTGTTGAATATTTACTCGCACCAGAGCCACCACCAAGTGTGCAATTTTCGGATACCTTTAAACGGTCTTTTCAACTACAAATGCAACTATCAGTGGAATCACATCCGGCGACAAACCAAATACTCATACACAGCCATACATTCATTCATTTTCAACGTCCACGCCATCAAAAAGATCAACACATCGACGTTGACGCCATCGAGAGACGTGTGTGTCGTTGTGCGGTCATTTCCCCTGTGATATCCTCATCAATGAGCGTGAAGCGCGTGCGTATCGTCTCTGGCTGCGGAAATTTGGATGGCTCTATGTATCGAGTAGGAGCGTCGCGACGACGCTGCCAAAATCCGTCTTGGCCTAAATCCGTCTTGGCTTCAAAGTGTAGTTCAAACGCTAGCTAAACGAGTCGAGAAAAGCTGCGTCGCGTTTGGCTTGGCCATACGAACAGGTCAAAGACCATCGTGTGATTGCATTGTAGGGCATGCCAATCATAGGCGCAGGCCATGCATATGACTTCGCCACAGGTGTAGCAGTGGGTTTTGCTGTGTCGGACCCAGCCAAACGCGTGCCGGAAAATCGAACACGCGTGTCGCGAGGCTCTCGGCACCACGTGCACGACATGCCACACGTCGAGAAACCCACGACCCTGCGTCCGTCAGGCTCGTATCTCCACATAGGCGTCACACAAGTTGCGGCCACGCTGGACGAAATCATCGAGATTGTCCAAACACGAACCAACGACCAAGCCCGCGCCAATGCCCAGCGCTTCGGCAAGCAGCTCGTGTATGCCGTCAAACTCTAGTCGTTGGTCGAGCCAACGCCTGCATCGCCTACAGAATTGATTGGCGTGAGCTGGCGCGTGTATAAACGCCCCATGCCTTTGTTGGTGGCCAAGCGCGTACTCGAGGTTTGTATCCTACACCCTAACACTTACTTTTATTGGTACAGTGCAACCATTCTTTTACATTCAATGACCGGCGGGGCGGGGTAGCATCCACGCAGTCCATCGATCTGGCTTGCTGCCCCGACCTCAGCGGCCGCTGGGGCTTTGTGCGGCTGCAAAACAACGGCAGTGGTCACATTTTATCCAAGCCGAGCGCCCAGGGTGCATTGAGATATCCTTCATCGCACAGCTCGACGTGAGTAATTCTATGCTGAAGTGCCCGGACTGCGCCAGCGACATTAACATGACCAAACGATACCGCTATCATGTCACCATTGACCGCTTCTTGCGCGAAGGTCGTCTTAGCCGCGGGCGCACGCGATCACCACTTGTGCCCAAGGACATGCGCGTCCATTAAATTGTCGGGTGAACCCATAGATTCACACATGATAAACATACCGCAACAGCAGAAACGCAAATACATCGATTTTTTTCATGTTGACAAACAAAAGCTTTGTCGTTTGAGTTTTTTATCAAGTTGAAATTCGAGGGGCGGGAGGAAGAGCCATTGTGTGCTTGAAAGTTGATGCATTTGAGCCTTTAAAGTAGAATAACGATGATTTTGGGGTAAGTTTTTTCAACATCCCAGGTGTGTCAATAGTTCTTGATTGACGAATGCAACACTTATATACTGGTGCATCAACGCATAAGAAACAAAACACGAACGATATTCCGACTTTACCATCAACGGCGATACCGCTGTTTTCAGAACGAGGGGGCTTTCCATGACTGCAGGGTCACTGTAAAATTCGCTGGGACGATCGTCACATCCTTGTATTCGGGGTTTGGATTTGCATCCGACGTGAGCTTGAACTCGAATCGGGACGCAAGAATAGCCACAACCACCTGCATCTCAGCCATAGCAAATCTCTGACCGATGCAGGACTTCAAGCCAAATCCAAATGACATGTAATGCACTCCTGGGTCGGCTTGGAGTTTGTGGTCTGCAATGTTGGTGGGACTGCCATCAATGAATCGCTCAGGCATAAAGTCATTGGCGTTGGTCCAGTACTTGGGGTCTCGGTGGACGACTGCTGGCACAATTCGAACACTGGCTCCCTAGTCACACATTAATGTTTAAACTTCATTCCCATGGAATACCGCGGGAATGTTTACGGTCGAGCCGTCGACCATGGGCAAGGCGCAACATTCTGTCGCAACGCGAGGTGAGACAAAGGGCGCGGGAGGAAACAATCGTAATGATTCTTGGACGACAGCTTTGGTAAAACGAAGCGCCGCCAAGGCTTCCCCATGTTCGACGTTTTGATATTTCTGCAAAACAGCTTGGCATTCGTCGCGCACACGTGCGGCAGTGGATGGATGAGACGCCAGGAGAAGGAAAACCCACGCGAGGCCCGCGCTGGTTGTTTTCTGACCACCCAAAAGAAACGTCATGGTGTGCACCACTGCGTCTGCATGGCTTGTCGAATCGGATTCGAGCAGAATATCCAGCAAATCCCGAGATGCGTTGCCACTGGGTTGCTGTAATTTGGTCGATATAACGTCATCTACGATCTTTCGAAAGGCAGCCCGTCCTCGTCGAGCGCGCTGAAGTGGACGCAGCGGCAGGTATATGAATCCAGGAATTGTCAGCACCCCGAGCAAGAGAAGCGGACTTGGAGTGAGTGTATAGTCTTGGAACGCGTCAAAGGCTTCAGGATGTGCGTCGAAATCGTAGCCAAAAGTGGCCAATCCATTGATACTTAATGCAAGGCGTTGCAGGACTATTGAATTGTAAAGACGGTCGTACAGATATTTGATAGATTATGTACCTGGCACCATGTCGATGGTTGATTTCGTGTTGGCGGCGGGGTTTAAGACTAAATCACAACAACGCTGCGCTTGGCGGGAGAAAATTCGCAAGTTGCGCTTGACGTGGTCGAGACTAAAGTGCGGATTCAAGAGTTTCCGTTGGTGGTGGTGCAAGTCGCCTTCGGAGCTCATAAGACCAACACCAAAAAACAATTCCTTTTCATGGATAATGATTTTTGGGTCAGATGAAAATTCCAGCAATGTACCTTGAATTGGAATCGAGCTAAATCCGTGCGGGGAAACGAGGATGAGCTTAATACGTGCTGGATGGCCTTCGGGTCACTTAGCTGCACGGTTTGGTCCAAGAATAGTCGATAGTAGACAGCCCCCCCGTAGATTTTTGCAAACGATAAATATGGTTCTGGGAAATTGCCTACCGCAGACCATCCCGCAAGTTGCCTCATGACTTCGATACTAAAAAATGTAAATTAGTCGTCGGGTTTAAGGTATTGTAGGAAACTTACGCGTTGCCAAAAATGACGTTCGTGGACGAAGGGCCAGGAAGACATTGCAAGGGAGAACGTGCAACCGCGGTGACGACTTTCAAACCCCACACAACAATTACCAGGGTGAGCATAATCAATGTCGACCATTCAATTGACAGGGTCGAAAAAGCCATAAGCATGAGCGTGTCGTTGTTGTAAAATCACGCTGGTCCACTTTTGGTAAATATTTTCACCCGGGGAAAATCCAAAATGAGCAGGCTGAAAGTTTTGGCATAGTAGTCGTCGGTTACTGGTTGTACGCAGACTGCCTATTGTTCTGGCGCCTGCGCGTGATTCACCACAGGTTACATAATAACAAAAAACGCTGTCGCTCTCCTCCCATGTCAGATGGGTATTTCTCAAGATCGGCCACCGAGGGCTAATATTTATCAAAATCGGCCAATGACCACTGGTGCCAAAATATTTTAATTGGCGATCGGCCATCGGCATCTTATTGGCTGAAATACCAGAGCAAGTCGACTAGTCATGACCGTGGTCTTTCCCGTGTGACCCACAGCGAGGAGCACTGTGACTTCTGCGAATGGAGATGCTCCTCGCTATGGGTCTCCTGCGAATGGGGATGATCTTTGTCGCATGAAAGTGCATGAATTCGTATCAGATTGGAATATCGACCAAACACGTGATTTTTGTGTGCGACCCCAATCGACTGGATCTGCACGCTGAACTTGTGATTGGCTGTATTTTGCGACCTCCTTGCACGCGTGCTGCACGCGAAGTTCTGTCCCACACACATACGTTGCGGAAATGACCGTCGGGGGCACGCATGTTTCAAAGTAATGACTGTGTCTAGAGAGTGCACCTCAAGATACCGCGACTCGTCAATCCACTTGAACAACAAGCATACGAATGGTTACTATATTAACAGAAACTAAAACAACCAAGACTTGTCTTTGTTTTGAAGCATTGGGGGATCGTCAGATCGTTGCCAAATCGTGTGGTGAGATTGTTCTACGTTGTGTTGACAGCGATCACGTGACATACATTCATGGGACTGATGGGTTTTCTGATTGGGTGACGACAGCTTTGAGCACAATTGTCCTCACAGTCTGTCAACCAGCCATATTAGAAGACAAGTTTCAGAGTCACGAAGATACCTAGTGATGGAGTCTACCCTATGTATTTACTGCCAGTTTGTCCATGGTTATCGTAATGTTCAAAACCCTGGGGAATTAGGACAAAATTGTTCGCAAGCAAAGCACGAGTATCAGTATGAAATGGTACCAACTGTAATTCGGATACCAAATACTACGTAGTGAGTCACCTGCAGCTGTCAACGTTTGAACGAAAATTTGTTCCTGCGTGTCTCTTGCAAGCCAAAGTTGTAAAATTTCTTGTTTGACAAGATTCTGATCAGTCGACCACACTTCACTTGCCGAATTGTCATTTACCACACACATGGAGAGAGTAAGCCCTAGGGTTCTCGGCTATAACGCATAATTCACAGCTTTATAGGGACCAGGATTGATCTACCGACAAACATTGGCCAACAATGATATTGTCGAAAAATGCCCCGCCATGCGTACGTTGGTTCCAGTACAAGTCGTTTGATTGACGGTGGCTGCAGGGACGAAATACCACCCGCCTTGGTATCTCTTCAACGGGTATACCTGCATCATCCCTTGTTTGAATTTGAATGTTGAAGGTGCCTGTAGGCACGTCCATAGCATGGTAGCCGTGAAGGGCAGTCCATACCCGAAACTGAATTACGAGAGAGAAGAGCTCGTGTTGCCCGATGGCGGCATCGTGTCTCTCGATTGGGTCGGCAAACCACACAAATACAAACCCGACCACCCAACGATTGTACGTCACTTATCAACCCTATAGTGTTTACCTCCGTTTGTAGTTGATTTTACATGGCGCGGGTGGAAGCAGTCGTGACGTACGCGCATCACAGCCATTAACTCTGTCGTACAAACGTCATGTTTGTAGACGTACGTGCGTGTCACTGCCCAAGCCCTCGTGAATACGGGCTGGCGGGTCGTCGCCATGAATTTACGCGGCCATGGCAGTACCCCGTTGGCAACCCCTTTGGTACTAGAAATCCGCCACGAGCGAAAATTACTGACATGTATAGTTTGGCAATCGGTTTTCGACGACGGACATTCGTGCTGTCGTGGCACACTTGCGCAAAACTCGTGTGCCCTTGGCACCATTGATTGGTATTGGGTTTTCGAGTGGGGCCAATCTCATGGTCAAATACGCTGGCCAAGACGGCGCATCGTGCCTACTCACAGCTGTGGTGTCCATCAGCAACACTTACGACATGGTTGCTGCCGACAAAGTTCTCCACAATTCGCTGTGGAGCCGTCGTGTGTATTCTGGCGGGCTTGTCGACGCCATGAAGAGACACTTTTTCAAACACGTACGTATGGATAATGCTCCTCGTGTAAACAACTCATGGTTGCGATGGGCGCCGGATTAGCCCCAAAATGCAACCCTCTTTGACGCGATACCCTCAGTCGACGTGCCAAAACTTGCGGCAGCCACCACTGTACGAGACTTTGAAGACGTATTGGATCGACGACTCGAAGGGTACTCTCTAGTTTTTTTCGTCACAAATATGCTGCGAATTCTAAATCGGGGGTAGGTATGCTACGCTCGAGGCGTATTACCACGATGGGTCTTGCATTGCATGTACACTTGAGGGTATATGACCAACGTTTATTTTTGCGGTTGTAGACATGGCCGATGTTCGCATCCCCGTGCTCTGTGTTTCCGCGTTGGACGACCCAATTTGTACCCCCGAGATGATTCCAGACGCCTTGTGCCTTCGAAACCCAAGTTTTATCCTCGTCAAGACTCTCTCTGGTGGACATTTAGGATTTCTTGAAGGCAACGGAAGTGCCATGTGGACCTCCCACATCATTTCTCAATATTGCACGGCGATATCCAACGGCGTGATGAAATCTGGAGTATTTTTGTCCAGTCTGTAGTCGTATGCTGAGTATCACACTACACTTGATTAAACTGCGCCTGGACTTTCACATTGTTGTATCCAAACTACTTAACACACTCGAAACCAAAACGTTGGAATATTCAAAGGGCAAAAGGAGAAGTGAGTGTGGCAACTAGCCACTCAAACTCCCTAAACTCTAAGACCCGATAAAGGGGGCGATACACTCTACAAATACATGGGACCAATGGACGGCAAGGAGCAGGCACCACAGACCTACCCCTTTCCGTCCCCGTAATTCGCTCAGAATACATCA
>VJMH01000188.1:0-10708 GCA_009835185.1 Aphanomyces stellatus
TAAGAAGCTCCATCATGTCCAAAAACACATCAAAGTCACCGCGAGATTGCTCGAGGGTCCGAGTTATTAGAGCCACGGCCTCCTCGGATGTCAAAATTGGTGGAAGCGCCATCGCAGAAAATGGCTTGCATCACGCGGGAGAATTGTATCCGGATTTTCGGATACAAGTCGCTACCGAAAGCGTGATTTCAATTCATGAGTTTCAGTTCGCTCTAAATCTGAATGTAAACATTCGGTCCGAAAACATGGATTTTTCGACGTTTGTGCACTTTTCGCGAATCTGAAAGTTGATAAAAAATGGCCCTACCGAAAACGCTCTATTTCTGCGAATAGGCATGCACGATTCAATTGGCTCTCACCTGTACAACACTCAAACATCAATACAAATATGAAGACATGCAGTATATAGAAAATTGTGATCTCTCATACATTTTCGTTGATAATTTAAAGGAGAGTGCTATCGTCCAACTTTGTATGGAACTGTTTACAGCACTTAAACGAACTTCAAATTCAAGCACATTTACATCAACAATCCAAACTAAAGAACAATATCTCCATTTGAGGCCAATCAATATAGTTCCAAATATATATTCAATACTAGTATGTGACCCAATATTGAGAGTTAAACAATAATCTTTCGAAAAAAACATACAATAACAAATCTCACCTCCTTAAAATAACCACCTAGTCGTGACATGATTTCTCGATACACATCGAGCGTTGACACTCAGAATTGTCGATACCTCCATCGAGAGACAAGCAGTCATGTGACGCTGAGGGAGTGGACGGACGTAACAAATCAGCCAATGAGCACGAGTGAGAATGAATGTTTAATATATACAAATATTCGTTTGAATGTGGCGTTTTGTATCTGGTTCGTATATTTTAATAGCGCCGAGTGACATTTCGAAACGCGCGGTTGAGGATGGAGAGGACGCGCCGTGGCCTCATTGAGTGGTTGATCGACATGGCACAGGCTCCACACAAGCTCCAAATGCAGCTCCGCTTCGACAATCATACATTCACGGACGATTACACAGGCCATTGCGGTTAAAATGCACCCTGTTATCGCTTTCTCCGTTTTGACCTCCAAACTGGAATTGACATAATACAACCAATTTGTGTCCTTTGCGAGTCATGAAAGTACACATCGACAACGAACAAACGGCTTAGTTTCCAAAGCTTACTATTGCCATCAACGCACACTCATTTACGACAGGGGGGTCGGGGATTCTAAGGGACGGAGATATGAGAGATGTTATCAAGAGAAAAAGACCAAAATAATTCACAACTGCTTTAATTCATTGAGTTTGTGCACTCGACTACCAGAGTAATATGTCGTATAACACTCACCACCACCTCGAAGGTGTGGCTTGATATTTCGTGTTGCTACCAGCACAATAGACGTACCAGAGCCTTGAAACTCACAATTTTTGCGCATTGATTGCACCGGGCTTGGATTGCCACCTTTTGTGAGATATCGACGGACTTCTTTATTCACGAAACCACACTCATCTTGAATGAGTGCGTATATTCCAGAATCTAGAAGCATAACATTTGACACATCCACAGGACAGGACGACAGTTTGACTAGCGATGCATTCGCCAACACAGTGTCTTTGGGAACTTCTCGGGTGACAAAAAGCACTATGCCTCCGCCATTAGTTCTCGATTGACGAATTTCGACCAATTCTTCAGCATATTACGTACGATGTGCTGCTGCTCGCACCGAGCGACATGCGAGATATCGCTTTACAATTGTGCTGATCAATATCAGCATTGCTTTTTGCTATTAACCGAATATGAATGATGTTTTCCGAATTCACGCAAACCTGTCGATTTCGCTGTTGCCTCACGAATCCGTTTCCGCTTGCGAATGCTTTTTGCTGGAGAGCGCGGTTGCGCTTCCTCTCCTCGATCGAGTGTGCACTGCGTCCCATGGGCAAAACCAAAATTGTTCAAGCAAGATACTAAAATATATGCATCGAAATTAGAACATGCAGCACAGCCAGCAAGACGACATGAGAATGCTGGCAGTGCCGCTGCGTGGCTGGAGTGTACAATGGCCACGTTGAGACATTGACAGTGTGGAAGTTTCCTCCATACGCTCAAAGTCAGATATGTTTTGTTAAAGGCTGCAATCAGCAAATGGACATCATGTGCATTACTTGCAATTAAATTGGTACACAGTCGACATATTGCTCCTTCCATTCGTCATTGCATAACGGTATTGCTCATCGCACTGTAAATTGTAAGGGGAGTTTGGTCGAATTACATCAAAATCGTGTATTTGGGTGTATTTGTTCGAGTGATGTCAAATTCACGAGCGCTGTTCGTTTGCATAGGATCAACAGCCACGAAGATGTTCTTGTCAAAACTTGCAATACTTGCCGCGCTGATGCAGTCCTCATGTAAATTGGATTCTTCCCAGGCTCGCCGTCCTCTCCAAGTTGTTTATATGCTCTGCAATTACTAATAACATTGTAGAGAATGCTTTTAGTTTAGAAATGCTCGACTTATTACTAGTATTCCGAGCAGCCAACAACGGCGTTTCATACTTCGGTGCTGCTAACGCGTTTTTTGGGGACGATAGAGACTACGCCCACAACGTGCACGGAACAATATATGCACCATTTCAAATGCACCTCGTCAATTTGAGAAAATTAATCATCTTATTCGCCATCGTCGGTTTTCTTAAGCCGCAACTAACAAAGACGTGAGTTACGGAATTCAGCTACCTCCTGAATAACGATTTTTAGACGGGACGGTCGGAATGCCGATGCTCCACTCCTCTGCCACCAGATATGAATTTTATTGACAGAAATACTGATTTCAGTCACGCGCCAATAATTCGGGCATTGGATGCGTATTTCTCATTCAAACACAAATCACAAGAATTTAGAGGTGGAAAATCACATGTTTCTCCACATTTAACCAAGTCCCTCTTTGTGCAAAACTCACCATTGATTACTGCGTAGACCATGCAGCAACTAAACCAAGCTAACTGTGGCTCAAACTTCCACACATCCAACGAAAATTCAACGGAAGACAATCGCCACATCTACGCCGACCAACTCAACGCCGCAATCAAGCAAGCGGCCGAGCACATTGAAGAAGACCCGGCAAGATTCTCCACCCACTCTCTCCGAAGCGTCGGCGCGACGGCCATGTTTCGCGCTGGGGCATCGCCAACCACAGCCAAACTGATGAGCCGATGGAGATCAGACACCTTCTTGGCCTACACTCGCATCGGCCGTGAAACCATCGCCGACCTCGCCGCCCAGATGTCAGACGCGGACGCATTTCGAGAGGCTACCGCCACGCCACTCCCCGGGCCTTGCCGGCTACACGCCTGCGATAAACTCCGTTCGATGCTGGTTGAACTATTTTGACTTTATTTTGACGTATGGACAGTGTAGACTGTTGATACTTGTGTAGTGCTGTATACAAAAGATGAGAGTGTCATCAACCACGGGTTCGACAACAACCTCTACATCTTAAGATGTTTCTTTGTCGTCCCCGAGGTAACTACGAGCGTCCATCATGGTGCATCTCGCGGCTATGTTAACAGGCACACATTTTTCTGCTCCTGTATGGGTTGTATCAAGCGACACTATAATGCAAAAATTCCAGTCATCAACGCCGCAGTCTACGTCGGGTGGATTTCATCTAATATATGTGTAGTCTTCGTTTCATCAAACGCCGACAAAATATAATTAGCAGGAAGTAGAATGGACGTTCGCGGTTTTAAAGTCGGGTCGCATCGTGTATTTCTGCAGAGCTTGACCTCAGGTTTGAGATGACCAACATAAATATCAAAGCTACATACATTGTTTTGATGACACATGGAGATTTTCACGTTTTTGTCCCAAACAGTATACCAAACCTTCGTCAGCTCACTCTCCTATTCCATCTACTGATACATATTTGTAAGAGATGCATCCTCCCATGCTAAGGATGCTATGTTGTGCCTCGTGGAGGGGCAAAGGGGGATCGCGATGTCCTCTGTTCAATGTTCTTTGTTGCATCACAGTCTTGGGCCTGGACAAATTCGCAACCTCGGCCTGGACACTTATCCCCACTTTATTTCCAAATACTATTCGTGCGGGCAAGCTATCTGCTACGGCACGCTCGACGGGACCCACCACTTGTGGTTGTACTTGTCCTGCGGCGCTAGATTGCCTTGCGACACGTTCAGCTGGCCCACAATATTTGGCGGCAATGGGGACAAGCACGTCCATCCTTTGTTGAGGTACTTTTGCAAGCGTTGGAGCACCATGGGTCCTTGGCTTTGCGGCTGGGGCTCGTAAAAAAGTACGAATTCCTTTCGCTGAATGTGTCTCACGCAGTCTTCCAAAGACACGATCGATCCGCCCGCAAAGTCGATGCGTTTGTACAAGTTGACGCAGTTCTGAACCGCCTTGATACACACATTTCCAGCGTCAGTGTCGACCCCTGGCGCCGATGTTTGGATCGTGCTGTGGTCCACAAGGTCAACGCGCACTTGTGTTGCGCCGTCTGTAAATGTCAGCAAGTGCGCGTTCCGTTGTTTATGGGGGCCTTCCATCACCATACGTGGTCGATGGGCTTGCACTGTTAGCTTGAGAACTTGCACGACGGTGGCCATTTCGCCCGCGTTTTTGATGCCCACATCCACGTCGTTGGCGCTCTCCCCGTTGATGACAAAGTCGCGCACAAAGCCGCCGTAGACGTACCCTGGGGTCTTCCACACCACTGCGTGGGCCAGCTGGAGGACCACGTCGTCACGCATCGTCCAGCCCGCCGGTGGCTGCTGTGTCGTGAGCAGCCGAAGGTTTTTCACCCGCAGCATCTGCTCGCCTTGGTCCCCCATGACGGCTCCCAACTCCAGCGCTTTCCCGAAGAGCGCGAAGGTGCGAGACTGCAGCCGACCGACGATGACGCTGAGTAGCGTCTTGGGCTTCCCGCGCAATTCTAATAACAACACGTTTTTCGACTTCTTGAGCTCGAGTTTCGCAGACGGGTACGAGCCAGCGCCAAGTGCAGTGTCAAGCGTCTCCTCGACGGAATTCCTCATCGACTGGAGGTTCACTCCGCCCTTGCCGATGAATTTGCCAGCGCTGACGCCAGATGGGAGCTCCAACTCGACACGCTCTACGATTTCGTCTTGAATGGCCTGCAGTGCCGCATCCAGCTGTGCGCGGCATTTGGCCAGCACACGAGGTTGGGCAGAAATCTCAACAAAGTCGACGGCTCGCATCGTGTCTTTCGCCAAAAGGAGCTTCAACTTGGCTCGGGGAAACTCACGACGCAAGTCGGAGAGGACGCCCCCGCGACGCAGCATCGACAGCGCAGTAGTCGCTACTTGGACTTGGACGGTCTGCGCAACGTTTCGCTTGAGTAGTTCACTCAACTGCACTTGCTTGCACCAGTTGGGAGCCCCCGCCTCCATGTGCTCACGGGTGACAAAGCTCACGATCTCGATACTTGGGCTCGGGTCGCCCTCGATCAAAAGGATCGAGTTGTAGACTACAATCGACTGAGGAGTGTTGGATGGCTGGAACCACAATGTTGAATTGGAATTGCAGCGAAGGGTGAGGTCTTTTTGGTTTGTTGTGTCAGGTCTGAACCGAGAAAACCCGCCTTTGAGGTTGTTGG
Source organism: Aphanomyces stellatus (assembly GCA_009835185.1). Taxonomy (NCBI): domain Eukaryota; phylum Oomycota; class Saprolegniomycetes; order Saprolegniales; family Verrucalvaceae; genus Aphanomyces; species Aphanomyces stellatus. Next base: position 5,638 of record VJMH01000188.1, read on the forward strand.
TGGACTCGAGAACACCAAACTGCTCTAAGTTTGCGGCGCATAGCGCTTTGAGAACAGCGGACGTGCGAGCTGCTGGCGAACGGCAGCTCTCGCCATCCTGGACGACGTACTTGAGGCAGTCGGTGAGGCGATCCGTGAGGAATTGCCGTGAAATGCACGCTTCGTCTAGTGCTTCCACACAAATTCCGTGGTCACTGCACCAGCTCAGAATGTCGCTTTTGCTCTTGGAATTGCGAAGCGTTTCGTACTCGGCCACAACGTTGTAGATGGTCATGTGGTCTCCGCTGGCGTCCACAAGGCTGCTGTTGCTGCTCGTCGTGGAGGACTTCTTCACAGCGGGTAACAAGGCCCCCGGCGAATTCAAGAGCAGACCGGCCGCGATCTTGACCCCACTTTCAAGGCATTGAAAGTGTTCGCACGCGATGAGGAAGCGTCCCAATCGAATGGAGCACCCAAGACGCAGCAGCGAGTGCCCCAGTTGAGTCACTTTGTTGGCCTCGTTTATGGTTCCGAGACTCTTGAGCTGAGCGATGGCCTGCTCCATGATACCGTCTGGAATTTCGTCCATCAACGCCATGGGCGTTGCCAAGAGCCGTAGGATTACCTTAAGCTTCATCGTTTGGGTGATCGCTGGGGGCGCGTCGACTTCAAACTCCTCTTCGTCGCTCTTGCTGAAGAGCCGCACGCATATTCCGCTGCTGTCTCGACCGGCGCGGCCACGGCGTTGGTGCAAGCTCATCTGGCTGGCTTTGGTTGAGACCATCTCGGACAAACCCAGCTCGGCGTTCCAAGAAACCCTGCGCTCGTAGCCCGTGTCGATGACGTAGCGCACTCCCGGGATGGTGACGCCCGTTTCGGCGACGTTGGTGGTGAAGATGATCATCCGGTGGTGCCCCGAGCCCTGGGGCTGAAGTACAGCGTCTCGCTCCGACCGCGTGAGTTTGCCGTGGAACGCATATACGCCAACCGTCGTCGACTCTTCTTTTTCGCCCTTGGACGGAAGTCGGAAAAGTCTCTGCGAAATTGATCCCCACACACCCGAGGTCGACGTTGGCGAGATCACGTATTGGGCCAGGACGGCTTTTGCTTCTGCGAGCGCCCTGTTCACTTGCGCTTCGCCTGCGACAAAGATAAGAACGTGACCTTGCGTGGTCTGTTGCACGAGATCAAGCGCAAGTTGCGTGGCCGTGGCGCCCAGAACTTTGGACGTCCCTTGGCCTCCGACAGACTCTTGCATCGCGTCAAAAGACAGATCGTCGCGGTGGACCACTTGTACGGGAAACGTCGGCCCAGAGTCCATCTCAAACACAGTCGACTGTAACCCGGAAGGGTCCAAGAACGCCCGGAAACGCTCGGCCGTCGGGCCAGGAATAGTGGCGCTGGTGACGACGACGCGGAATTCTCTTTCCGAGTCCAGGGCTTTTCGTAGCATTCCCAAGGACAGGTCGACGTCCACGCCCCGCTCGTGCGCTTCGTCCAGCACCACTGCACTGTACTTTTCCACGAGGGCCTTTGAATTGGACGCGAGTTCGGCAAAGAGTCCGTGGGTCATGTACTCGATTCGGGTCGTCGGCGACGACTCTCGCTCGCCGCGACCGAGGGAGTACCCGACCTCGTCCCCGAGCTTGGACATACGCTCCGAGGCCACGCGGCGCGCCAAACTCACGGCGTTCACCCGTCGGGGCTCGAGCACGGCGACGGCGCGAGTGTCGTCTTCATGTCCACCGGCGTTGATAACGTTGTCCAGCAGAATTTGCGGCAGCTGCGTGCTCTTACCGCTCCCCGTTTTCGCCGTCAATACCACGACCCGATGACGCTTGAGAGTGTCGATCACGTCCCGTTTGGATGCGTACATAGGCAGCTTGTCTGCAAACTGACGTTGCTCCATGGAGATCTCTCGGACGAGTGTCGCAACCGCCATTGTCGTCTCCGTCGATTTCAGCCGGTGCTTAAACGACGTCATTTGCTCGTGGTAGAATACTAACGTTCGCTTTGTGCGTTCCAGCATGGCCCCCCGCCAGGCCTTTTCGCTCTTCTCAATGGCCGCCTTGATGGCCGCGACGTCCAAAGTATCCTTCACGCGATCAGTGGGAATCGGTGAGCCATCCCCCGTCGGCGTGGCAAAGTCGATGATGCACACTGGCAATACGCACTTTGGGTCTGGAAAGACGAAGACAGGATCTCGAACAATCGTGTTTGCGTGTTTCGGACCGACCGTGACGACCAGTCCCTTCATCACGAGAATCGAGCCCGCGGTTCCGCAGTACTCAAAGGCGGTGTTGACATCTTTGCTTGAGTACACACCATCCCCAAGCGTACGGCCCACGAGTCGGATGCTCAAGTCGAACCCGTTCATGGCGATGGCTGTGGCGCGCCAGCCCTCTGGAGTTCCGTGGAAGAACGGCGGGTATGCGTCGACCACTTGAGCTTTGCCATCCTCTCGGAGAGACTTGAGCGTTCCTGCATACGCCACCTTCCGAGCGCTGACATTGCAAGTACGAATTTGAACAACTCGCGAACGATGAGCGTCAGGCAGCATCTTCATGACTGTGTCAAAGGTTGGATCGGTAGGCTTGAGCACTTGGACGGGAACGGGTGGTGGAAGCGGCGGTACTCGCAATCTCAATTGCGCCGAAGTTCCAAGCACTTGTTCCAGCAGCTCCTGGTCCGACAACTGCTGCAGCTTTTTCACATTGTCCAATTCATCTACGATGACTTGCTTGCACCGTTCAATCTCGTCTCCCGACGACGCAGTCGCGATGGAATCCACACCCACGTTTAGGTTGTCCATTACATCCTTGTGCTGCACGATCTTGGCAAGGAATTTGGAGATCTGAAACTCGCCGAGTGGAGTCTTTAGTCGACGCGCGGACGGCTTGTAGTTGGATACGAGCGCCATCACGGACTTCCACGGGACCCATACGAGGCTGTTGGCTTCAGCGCCAGATGGCCGGTTTCGATGGTTGTTGTAGGCGTCGGCGATGTCTGTTTGTCTGGACGTGTAGAACGCCGCGTTATGGGGCACAACAAAGCACATGTACTTGCCCAAGTGCATCCACACCTTCGTTACGTTGTCGCCGTCCAGGGTCCGTCGCACGGTCTCGATCGAAACAAGTCGGGACGTTTCCTCGGCAAACTCGCGTGCCGCGGTGGCTTTTGGGTCATTCTCGCCAGGGTCCCGCTGGCCGCCCAATAATGTGACCACGTTGCGGCCCTCCGCGCGGGTTTCGATGGCCACGAGGACCTCCATGCCCCGTATCGCAGGCGCATACCGTGCCAAGACCACCCCCGCCGCTTTGAAGGCTTGTTCCGGTGACTTGTTTCGGTCCGACGACAGAATCTCGCCGGTGGCGCGTTGAAGCGCTCGCTGGAGACTCCGGACCGTGGCGGGATTGACATCACACAAGTGGATCTCGTCAAGGCTACCACTGGCCTTCATACACTCGTCCACGATCAATACCGCTGCTTCGTCGATGGGAAAGTTGTAAATTCCAGTCGAGATGGCAGGCAGTGCCACCGACTTGAGGTGATGGTTCGTCGCAGCTGCCAGCGCGCTTTTCACAGCACAGCGAAGCTCGAGACGATCGTCGGCATTTGGAGTCTTGCCTGCAGCAATCGATGGCCCCACTGTGTGAATGACCCACGGAGCGATGAGGTTCCCACCTCCACAAGTGACTACTGCCATGCCGACTGGAACTGGACCGTGTGCTTGGACATAGGCATCGCTGTCGTTTTGGATTTGCGGTGCGTTGGCGCGGGCGATCGCCGCTGCGACGCCTCCTGCATGATGCAAGCGCGAGTTGGCTGCGTTCACAACGCCCTGGACGTTGGCTCGAACAATGTCACCGACGTAGACCCGGATTTGACACTGCGATCCATTCGCCGAAACTACAATCCTCGTTGACATTGCGTCGGAATCGCAGTCGCCGCTTGAACGAGCAAAAGCACGTGCTTGAAGTGTGTTATGCAAGTTGGCAGGCGGAATGACGGGGTTGGCCGTAGGTGGAGGAGGTGCCGCTACTTCGGGCTGGATGAGGCCAATTGTTGTTGCGGTGTCTTCTCGCAAAACTTCTACTTCGGGTTTGAAGTACACGTGTTTCAAGAGTCGAGTTCGAACGAGGGGTTTGATGAGGGCAAGTGCTGCCGCGGTGTCTTCTTGTAGAACTTCCTGAAGTTCCTTTGCCGTACCTACACCCAAGTCCTTTGTCATCTCTTCCGACAGAATCGTTGCGTTTGTGACTTTGAGGATCGTGAGCACGTCGAGAATCGTATGCAAGTCCTGAATGCCGCCTGCTTCACGGCACGTGTTTGGGGTTCGCATCGCTGACGAAGGCGGAGAACAAGGTTGTGTCATCGATGCATCTCTGACGTGAGTCAAGGTCGTCGGTTCTGGCGCTCGGATGTTCTTCATTCTTGAGAGTTCAAAAGTGAGTGTATTAAACACCATTTAAACTAATATTGTTAATATTGTTTATTATTTTATTTTTTAAAGAAATTAGATTTAGAATATTTGCAAACAATCTTAGCTTAACGTTAAGATTGTTTGCAAATATGGGTTCCAGCACTCTCGATTGGAGACCACGTTTCCCTTGTTCACTACGGGAGCTGATAAAGGTCGCTTATTCTTGATTGCCTGAGTGGTTCTTGGATGTTTTTTATATTGTTTTTCTTCTTGGGCCAACGGCGTAGCCAACACTTGAGTGGCCATGGGCACCTCCAAATCGTTGGCAGCTTGAGGCGTCGGTTGGTTTATGTTTCTCGGTTTGGAGTAGTGGTTTTCCGCCTTTAGGTGTGCTTTGAGATCCGCGTTCGAATCGAATTGCCGCTGACATTGCGAACACACCGACGCCGCAGATTTTGGTGCGTTGCTAGGCGCATTCGTCCAGTGATTTTTCGATGCGCGATGCTCCATGAGCAATCGATTGTCCCAAAAGCATTCGCTGCAATCGGAGCACTTGAACCTCGGCGACGCTCCATGTTGCGACTCCGTCAAATGCTTGAAGAATGTTGCTTTATCGGGACTTGAAAAACCACAAACGCGACACGACTTCGGACCATTGAGACCGCCACT
>VJMH01000189.1:0-12811 GCA_009835185.1 Aphanomyces stellatus
TCACCATTAACAGTAGCATTAGGACCAGAATAACGAATCGATGTAGTTGTATCTGGAGAAATATTTAATTCACCTCCTTTTACTTTTAAATCATCTTCTGACATCGTTAACATATCCATTACATTTATGGGCATATTAGAAAAGGAAGGTTGATCAACGACCTGTTCTCCGTTAATAAAAACTTGTATTGAATCAACAAAATTTACAAAATTATTTTTTAAACTAACTTGATTGGGACTCCATTTAGAAGGAGCCGTAATTACAGCAGAACAAAGAGCAATAGTGGATGAAAATGGAATTTAAACATAACCTTCTTGAAGCGCCATCCAGGAATTCTGAGAAACAATACTCGTTAAATCCCACGACACTTGATTAGAATAATTACCATTTTGTTGATCTACTACATATGAAAAATTCTTATCAATGAAGACCTGGGTCGACTCCGTGCGAAACTTGTGCATTGGATGCACAACACTTCTGTCCAGGTGGCGATTGGAATCAAAATCAATGCTATCAACGCCAATCGAGTGGCAATCTTGTGCCAGCGTGGTCAGCCCAATCAAGAAGTGCCGTTTGGTCATCCTCGCTTGCCTCCACTTGAGATTTCGTTTCCACTTGCTCTTATCTACACTGGTGTTGCAATGCCACCAGCTTTGGCAGCCCTCGCGAATCCCCAGATTTCCATTGACCTGATTGCCTTGCGGCTAGTGGAACTCTAGCCTTTCTTGTTGCCCAAGCTCCTGCGACAGATTGATTTGTTGAACGATGACAATCTTGGTTTTTCATTTGTGGAGTTTCAATCTCTATTATGGCGGGTAATATTTATCTATTGTATCTGAACTGTTTATTGTATCTGAACTGTTTAAATGGTGTTTAAAATAGTATCTTAACATTTCCAGTGTTCTCTATCAAATTCAAACTATTGAAACAGACGTCACTTTGTATTTATGTCTTTTCACCAAAATCAAACTGTTGAAATATATGTATTTATGTTTTTCTGTCTTTTTTATTAAAGACATAGTACAAAAAGACAGCGGGTATAGGACTTTTGAAATATTTCTGTATATATTGTGTCTTCTCTAACTTCGTTATTCTTTCTTTAAGTTCCTTACGTCACTTTTCACTTTTCTTTAACTCACCGTTACTTATTTCCTTTCTAAGTTCTTTAAATCCCGTTTCATCCGTGAGCGCAGCGAATTCCTTAGAGGGTCCCTAACTCTCTGTCCTCTATTGTTTTTTATCATCAAATGGTGCAGTATACTTGAGGCAACATTCTATTTTAATAGAATGTGGCCATAGAATGTTGCCTCACCGTGACGTTGAACCAAGGGCCGGCGGCATGTCGGCCCTTGGTGTGGGGTGAATTAAAAGCTAAGAACACTATTATTAAAGACTTTTTTTGTTTTCGCAACAACGACTGAGTGGTGCGCGTGGTACACTCGAGGACTTCATAGCGATGTTTTTCCAACCCTACGTAGTCTGTTATTTAGCGCCGGCGGACCCCACGGTGAATGTCGTTCGAGCAAGATGCTGCGATGCAAGATGAATTCTGAAATGCTCCCACAGGGCACATTACAGGATATATCACCCCAATATTCTACTACGAGTCGAATACTTCGAAGTATTTTTTTACAATATAACGCTACGTTTTACTTCCCTCCTCACCAGAAATATTTTGGGTTAAAGTGGCATCCAGACGCGCCAATTTGGCGCCTGTAATTCTGAGAAATTATCACAAATATTCTATAATTTGGTGGCATCCAGACGCGCCCTAAGCTTTCTTAATTTCAATCCAAACATAAGATTATATATTATATATAATCATCAAAATGATGATTGGTAAAATTTATAAAATCATTCATAATCGAAGTTATATTTGCTATGTTTTGGAGAAATGGGGATATATTACGATTGTTTATACAGACAAAACTATTTGAACGTTGGAGACGTGGGGGGGGGTATCCGGGGTTAAGATCCATGTCCAGGAGATCTAAAAGTGTGGCGAGGTCGCATGGGGGAAGCTCGTCTGCGTGACGGGAAGATTCAAAGTCGCGGCAGGCGTCAGGTGCCTTTTTGGATAGAAAATCGGCCGCTTGATTCAAATCGCGTTTCCGATGAATCCATGTGCACGAGAATTGAGACGAGAGAACCCGAGCTTCAAGGTACAAGTGGCGCAGCCCTATATGACGGATTCGGTACAAACCACGCATTTGCTTCATGACAAGTTCGCTGTCGCCGTAAATCGTAACATGGGTCAACTTCATGGATGCAGTCGCAATGCTTGAATAAGACCGTCATATTCTGTAATGTTATTTGTCGTAGGCTGTGCGAGAAAGTAAGCTGTGTATTCGCAGGCAAGGATGTCTCGGTTGTACAGTGAAACTTCTCCTGACCCGCCGCACCCTGTATCGATTCTTGCTACTCCGTCAAACAATACAGTGCCGTCCTTGCGCATTGGGGTCATTCCGGGCAGGGATTGGTGTTTGAGAGTTTGATGGAGTGCGCATTGGTGGGCAAGGGATCGATACAGATCGGCGTGTAGGCGGTGGTGACGTTGGACGTGGTATGTGTGAAGTGCGTGGAAGTGGGCTTGGAGAAGGAGTACAAGAGCGCTATTGCCGTGAGTTTGTCGTGGGCGGCAGCGCACCTGTTCGTCCATAGTGTTCTCAAAACAATTGCGCGCATGATGGTCCACGGTTGGTGGCCAAGGTTGTCGTAGGCCGTCCCGTGGGTCGCCCAACTTCTAGACGTATGAAAAAACGATATGTGGAGACGAGAAACAAAGTTTCTTCGCTCTATATTGCTTCGCTAAAGCTCCGCGTTAGCTAAAAATTAAACTAAGTAAACAATTCAACAATCTCAAGCATATAAGCTGAGTTACCCGAATTTAAAAAAATAAAACTATAGTAACCCGTGTCTTTTTGTATTTTTGTCATAAAGTCTAAAAAGACATAAATACCAAAAGACTGAGTATACAGAAGTTTACATTTTCCATCAACTGAAATATACCTCCCAAAAGTTAAGACAAAAATACAAAATGACATCATCTACAGAGTTTCAAATTTTACCAAACACAAAAATACCCAAACACATGATTTACAATTGTTTACATTTGACACCATATTGATTTCCCATTGTTAGGCATCACCGTTTATTGATTTATGTATTTTTGTATCACCAATTGACGTTGCCCAGCAGGTAAGCAACACTATTTAATGATTTATACAGTATAACACTATTTTGATATATTCTTTTTTTAAATTTCAATTTAAAGATAAGAATATATTATATATATAATATATACAATGTCAACTGTTGAATTTGAAAATTTGAAAAATGAATATTTAGAAAAAGTGCATGAAGTTGATAATGGTTCAAGAAATGTATTAATATTCACAGAACATATGCCGGATGATATTGAAATTATTAAAAAGAAAAATTAAAGAAATTAAAGAATTAAAGAACAATGTCATTTTAATTAAATATAGTTCTGAAATTAAAAAAGATACATTAAAGAAAATATTTGATTATTTCATCTTATTCTCTACATTTAAGAAAAATGAAAATTTTCCAACTGATGAGAATGATGTAAAGTTAACATATTTTAAGAATTATTTAGAGAATCAATTTAACAATCACAAGATCCCAATATCAGACTTGTATACATTAACGCAAAAAGAGTTTTTCAATTACTATAGACCATCAACACTATCTAAGAATATAATTATTGCTATTAATGATTATTATCAAATACAAGAATATAAAAAGATGATTAAAAAGTATGATAATATCATATGGTATCCATTTCAACAAAAAGTTATCGATATTTGTAATGGCAACCCTGACGATAGAACTATATATATTATCGAAGATGAAGGACTAAACGGTAAGTCGAAATTATGTAAATATTTAGATTTAAAATATAATGTATTATTAGCTGATGGAAAGAATTATTTTTAATAAGTTAAAAAATATGATGGATACCGGTAATAGTATTTTTAAAACATAAATTTTATTAAATATCATTTTGTACAGTTTTATTAATTGTGAAAGTGAATTCGTCACGACCAATATACTGACTTTGGTAAGTGTTGTTGGTGAGGGGAGACCTTTCTCCGTCAAGATTGAAGCGAATGAGATCGTCAGTGACCTCAAGAAGAAGATCAAGGAGTTGCAGCTTTACCGCGTCGATGGCCTTATGCAAGACGAGGACGAGCAGTTTGTGTACAAGGGAACAACGATTGACATGACAAAGTGCTCCTTGGATTTCTTTGGTGAAGACAAAGCCAAAATGCCTCCACTTTCTTTGATCTCGGAACGCTTCAATGCAGCTGATGTGAATACCCGTTGGAAAATCCATGTTTTGGTGGTGGTCCCAGAAAGTGCAACCAGTGCGGTTTCTGCCGTTCCAAGTTATTTCATCCTCCTGAAACTCGCGATAAAGTTGCAAACGCAGTGTTTGTGGTCGTGGACAAAAATGAAGACGAAGAATATGAAGGTGTTGGAATGGGTGTGTTTTTAAGCCCGACTCTTGCGGTGACCTTCGACCACAATTTGACCGCGAAACACACTGTTGGAGGTCGGGTGACTTTGGCGTTGAAAGATGATGTGATGGACGCTATTGAAGTCGTTGCTCGTAACTCTGAGCTGGACTTCGCGATTCTGAGGGCGTTCGAACCCAGATCATTCATTGCACCATGGAACGGAAGCCCAGATGCTCTGGAATCACGATACGATCTTGTGTTGGCATCGCTTCGACTTGGAATTGACGAATACCAAGCGCCATACCAAGGCAAACTGGGTTTTGCACCGGCAGCATGCATCGCCATTAGTCATCACAAAAGACACATCATGTACTCTTGTCCAACCTACGCTGGAGATTCTGGTGCCGCACTTGTATTGAAGGATGGACTTCTTGTTGGTATTCATCTGAAAACAATCAATGCACTCCGCGAAGAAATTGAACGCAAGAAAGTCATCAAACAAGGATCGTTTAAATGACGTGGAACAATCTCTGGACGTGATTGTGAGAAGTGTACTAGCGCAAGGGTGTTCGGGTCTCTTGGTTCATGAATTTAAAAACGTAGTCAGCGAATAGCTGCAATAACTTTCATAAGCATGTATTTGACTTTTTATGTGTTTGGGTATTTTGAGGAGCAGCATCGTTCAGAATATCTTGAGTACATCGAAGACAATATTGGCGATGTGCTCGCAGAGAAGAGGCTCTGCGTGATTGGCGTGGAAAAAGGTCAGGATATCCTTTCCACTCGAGTTCCTGGTCACGATATTAAGCTCTCTGGACGTACAGATCTCCTCATTTTAGGTAATGTCGTCAAGAAATCCCCTTCCGATGTGCAGTATTTGCCTGGCACGCAACCGAGCAATACTTTTTTGCAGCGGGAGCATTTGAGCAGTTTCACATCAATATGACCTATGCGCCTGCCGCATTCGAGGCGGTAGCAGCGCTCCGAGAGACCATTTTTGGCATAGATCTACCACATTGTATAAGGCACTGCAATATAAACTAACCAACGGGATTACAATAAATGTCCAAGCAACCACTACTCCCAAATCGTTCGATCGATTCCATTGTACTGAGTTTTTGGATGCTGTTTTACAAGGCCACAAGACGTGGGAATGGTCGATGATGTTTGGTCAGCCAAACGAATTTGGTCTTCTGAATCTTTCTATCGATGGGGTCCACTTTCGAATGAATGCAAAACCTTTTACCTCAAAGTAAGGTGTTGTTCACGGTCATCTTTCGCGGAATGGACCACCCTGGGTTGTAGGGCGTTGTTTCTTGGTTCGTTGGGCCGCCACCACGTCGATATAATTCTTGACCGCTACACATTGGGACCTCTCCGCAAGACATGTTCCTGGAAAAGTCGTCGGAAATCGCCGCGTCTGTCTTCATCGTCCCAAAAAGTACAGCAACTGCGAAACATGACGTTGCCCACTCAGCAGGCAAATCCACGCCTCTGTCAAGTGTATATCTCAAAAAGGCAAAGGGGGATGCTCATGTAAATGCAACATGTTTAGTGTCAATATCGACTACTCTTCAACAGGGTCGGTGGCAATTGTAAACCGCGTGGCTTGGATATGACTGGGCGAAGCTTCGCACGCGTCGGTCGCTGGCATGGCAGGCGGCATCTTGTGCAGAAGAAACGAAACCGAGTAGCCCACGAGCGTCACAATGCAGCCGAGCTGGGCGCCGGATCGCATTTGATTCGATCCTCGACAGTGGCCTACAAAGCATGACACGACGGTATTAAAGTAGAAGCGTACTGTAGTCCCACAATTTCGTCCATTGGGGATCTGATCCGTGCATCGTACCAGTGCAATACGCTTCGCCCAGATCCAACGCCAAGCACTAACCTCTCGATAAGTCTACTTAAGTCGACGAGAGAGACACCTCTTGCGTCGAGAGATGGGCAAAATCACAAACGACCGCCAAGCCAATTGGGATGTAGAGCGCAAATGCAATCAAAAACACAGCGCAGAACGTCGCTTGCACGTGCCTGCATGTGATTGGTCAGCCAAGCGATGGTAAATGAAGCAGGCTGACCACGTGTGCTTGCGGCTTGTGGCAATGGCGCTGCATTCTAAAATGGGCGTTGGATGGTGGTCACGCCACTTGTAAATGCGGTACGTGATTGATGTCTACGACCAAGTGACACTTCCAACTTGTGTTGCCACATACATTAATCAAGACGGCCAACGCTTCGAGGATGAAAAACCAGTAGGCTGCGTTCGAGTGCACGCTCGGATACGACGTCGTGCTGCAAATGGCCTGCAACATATGGTCACATCAAACTCGATTGGACGACGGACCAGCACGGGTAAGCCAACGACCGAAAGGATGCCAAGGGTCGACACGAGACCACTTCGACGAAGCAGCCACGGTGAAAGTGCGCCATCTTGGATGGGCAGACGCAGCGTGCGCGCGTGAAACACAAAGTTAAAGTACCTAAGTTGGGTTAACCATATAAAGCGCACACAATACTACCAGATAGCGACAAGGAAGATGGCCGTGAGGGTCAGCCCAACCACAAACACATAGTAGCCTGGGTCGTCTAGACGAGGAAATGAGAGAAAGCAACATCATGAGAGACAGACCTCGGCCCAAGTCGGAAAAGTAGGGCCACACAAGGGTCCCCGTGTATCGGTGGTTCACTTTGGCAATGACAAGACACGTGACCAGTGTCGTAATGACGGTGGCTGGAGCCAAGATCGGACTTAGTCGACGCACGCTCTCCATGGAAAGGAACGAAATATGACGGCGCCAACACGGTCGTTGTCGGTGTAAAGGAGGTGCCATTCCATTCTTGCCAGAGTCTATTTCGAGACACATCTATTTCCGTCGAGAAGGTGTTGCCACTCGAGAGATATGTGTCTGCGTCTCAGCACACAAAGGTGAAAGGTTGCTCCTGCCATACAAGACTGACCGAGAAAGTGCCGGTAGGAACCCCGAAAATGTGCATTCAGCCAGGCGGTGGATTTCCACCCAATATTGTCCCCGATGACTCCACGATACTGTATACGCTATCGCTGGCTCCCGAAATTACACCAAACATTCGCTTTTTTCATCATATGGCAGTAAATGGATCCAATGCTCAACTTTGGTCCTTCGACCTATCTCCCCATGGTGCGAAAGCTCACCGTCAAGGCTCAACATGAAGCACCGGGCCCACTATTACACAGTTTTACATGCAGGCGTATTCTTTGCTCCAGAGATCCGATTTTTATCAAATCTTGACGAAATGGAATGTTCGCTTTGTTTGGTTCTCAACGCCCATGGGAAAGAAGACACGATACCAATCAACTGGCGTGTGTCTTTGCCGACGATATTCTTGCAGCATTTCGGTTTATTGAAACCCACAGCATTTGACAAAGCAACACACAAGTGAGTCGTCGATGGAAAGATGACATTGTACGGTCGATATTGTGCAAGAACTCCGTGCGCTGCAACAACAGATTCGTAGTGACTAAGCTGAGGCGAACGTCAGAGCAGAGATCTCGCTGACAATGAGTGGATGGAATTGGAAACACCTGCAAAAGAGATTGGATTTCATGGTTTCCGAGAGAAAAAATGGTGCACTTGCCCCTGTAAAAAATATCGATGGAGTGACCCTACAAGTCCTTTATTTGGTTAGCTCGTATCCTTTCATCGTGGCAACAATGCTTGCACGGTGATGACGGCGCCTGTGTACTGCGTCCTAGCCCCACATTGCAACAACATTATTCATTGCCATGCACTGTCAAGGTTGTTAAGCAATCTCTATGTTTGTCGACAGATTTATCTAAAGTAGGATTTAGACCACAACGCGATTGGCCATCGCGACTTCCAAAAGGAAGCTCAAGTAATCTTGTCTCGGTTTTCCTGACGCGAGTTTGCTCATGTCTTCGTATGGCACCTAAAGACACATATTCACTCGCACGTCGACGTTTCTCCTCTCGTACTTGGATGATGGTCCACCCTGCGTGCTGCACATGCCGCATTTTCAACATCGACGCCCCCAACAACATCCTAAATCCAAGCATGTTACAAGAGGGTTGCACTCAAGATAATACCGTTCGGAGGGATCGTATCGCAGTTGATAATGCACCGGACCATTCACTTCAATCCCAATGCGCTCATCCACAAGTGCAATGTCAAGCGAATATCTAGCCATAGATAGTATCCCACGTCTCGTGCTTTGATACCCGAGTTCCATGACAAATTCATTCACGTGCGGGACTCTCATGTCTCTCAATGTGTCCGATACGATTGTGTGCAGCGTCGACGAGACATTCCGATGTTGCTACGGTGACGCGTCACCGTCATCGTCATCATCGCATCCCGCACCTGTTGCACCAACGCTTGTTTGCATGAATCGCGGAGATGGGGTGTCAGCACATCTAAAAGATGTTGTTGTGCCCATGGAATTGAAAAAATTGCTAAATCGCATGCCACCTCGACAGGGTAATTGGAGAATGGTCGCGTCCAGATAGACTTGGTAGACTTGCGTCGAGACGGTCACGGATCTCGTGGGCATGGAATTGGCGGTTTGGAGGAGCGTTTCATAGAGCTGGGCATGTGGGGCCTGAAATTGTCCATTTTGCATTTTGCATCTGGCGAAAGACGTTGTTCTGACCTTGGCTACGATGCAAGCCCAGCCTGCCATGGCCAACAGCTCGGGCGATGTATCTTGGGTTAAAATGTACTCGCATATGTTGTCAAACGTGGGGCCGATCCAGCTTTTCGCGTGTTCATCCTACATATAGAATCGGACGTTTGAATATGATTCAATCGCACCGATGCACAGAGAATTGCAAATCCGTGCAAAAAATGAACCAATTTGTCGACGGAAAAGCGCTCTTGGGGCAAGCGGTGTTGGACTTGGAGCGCGAGGTTCCTACGACGACGAGGATGATTCTTTTGTTGCGAGAGATCGGAATGATGACAAACTCCATCAATTTCGACGGCGCGAGGTGAAGCGACACGAGCGCTTTGAGTAAGAGAAAAAGATAGCGCGATGGCACGAGATGCATTTGCATTTGGCACTGGCGTTCCATTTCCGAGACCAAATTCCAAAACCTACGTCCAATCGACGTCAGCGCGTCATTGTAGAGTGGTGATGGAACCGACCGCGTGGAATAAATTAAATTCAGATCGTGATGCAGTTTTTGCAGTTGGGCTTTGTAGAGCGCAAGGCGCGCGGCATCTTCGTCGTCGACTTCGACCAAATGTGGCAATCGCTGGCGTTTCTACACTCGAAACGTCAATGTGGTACATAAATAAAGTACAAGCGACCAATCGCGCAATGTCTTGCAAGGTACGCTGGTAAAACATGGCAAACCGCTGAAACGCCGTCAAGATGTTGACGTGGTTGAGATCTTTCTACTAAAATGCCTGGGCAAGAAAATGCCAAGAACATTCTCACCTCGCTGTCGACGAGCTGCAGGACATCGACGGCCGACTGCGCCAGAAGGACCTTCGTGTTGATGGCTTTGTGGTCTGTGGGGGACAATGCAAAGCCGGCACCCTTGTCCTATATTGCCAGTCAAGCCCACACAGGTCCGAAGGTGACAAGTACTTGTCTGATTTTGAGCGTCTGTTTCAGCGTCGGCGTGTTGCCGATCTGGGCCAAGAGGTCTGCCCACCTATGCACCGCCATGAGATGTATCTTTGGACTCCATTGAGTCCTACGACGAGAAGCGCAAGACATCCGACGGCAAGCCTGAGATGGACACAATCGGACTCGTGCCCAAGGGAAGGCGGAAGGAGACATGCTTCGCGGAGAAGAGCGTGGCTTCTTGGCTAATGCAAGTTGATTGTCGTCTATGCTTGGTACTAAGGACGTACCCGCGGACCGTCGCGCGGGTTGCGACGCCCGTGTCGCACACGGTACAGCTCAGTTTCGCCTGCTTCCACGGCTGCGTGCTCGCAAATGGATGCTCGGTGGACTTGAGGTGCTCGAGCGCGGCGTTCTGGAAGCTCACGACATGGACACCCTTGTGCCTGGAAGGACATCGTCACGCGAGTGTGGGTGGGCGCACGACGAACCAGTGGAGGAAGAAGAGATCGGTTGTGGCTGCCAAGTCATTCTCGCATTTGCCGCACACTAGACGACGGTGATGACGGAAGAGGAGGAGCCGCAAGGAAGTGCGTACCCAGCTTGGCCTGCCGCTCGGCGGGGGAGTCCAGAAGAGACTTTCGCCGTGCGGTACTGAACACGCGCCATCGCGGACGCAGGTGCAGCATCTTGATCTTGGTTGCAACAATTGCTCCGTCGTCGGGGCCAATCAAAATGGAGATAAGAGGTTTGTTCTGATTGGCTCAAATGAACAAAAGACGACGTTTTGATTGGTTAATATTCTTTCAGCTTGCGAATTTTGACGCTCGAGAAGCGATCGAAGAGATCGAACCAGCCGTATTCGCCGCGCGCGGCCTTTGCATGCTGCAGCGCTCGGAAGGGTGCGTCCGTGCCGCAGATCCAGTCCCAGAATGCAATCGTGGAGCCGTAGTTCCCTTCAAGCTTCTCATGGTGGTAGTCGTGGCGCAGGGGGCAGCTCATGAAGGGGAGGAAATACCGCAGGCCGAGCAGTGTTGGGGATTCGTATCCAGAGTGGCTCTCGACGGTCTCAAGCAAGAGAAAGGAGAGCCAGATCCAAAGGCAGACGATGTGACTGCCAAAGAGGAGCGGCCCGGTCATGGCGGCCATCATGGAGAGGAATTCTTCGACGGGATGCGTGTAGATAGCGGCGAGACCGAACGGCGCCGTGTATTCGTGGTGGACTAGTCACTGAATGAGATGTGACAACTCCTCGTGGTACCTTTATGGACGTATTTGTAGACCTTTTTCCAGTGCAAGAATCGGTGGCTCCAGTAAAACAAACAATCTTCACAGACCATGAAGAGCGCAAACTCGCAGACGATCGTTGCGAGCGTCGGGAGCGGCAACGCGCCAGAGAAGATAGGTCGGTTGCCCCAGAGATACAAGAGTGTCAAGTGCACGGGGGCATGCACGACTGCTTGATTCAGGAGCGCCAGTTTGAGGCACTTCCAGTACGACGCCAGTGTCGGAAGGCGCGTGGGTTGGATCTTGTACTTGCGCAGCGACGGCATGAAATCCAGAGCAAAGCAGAGGAGGGATGCGCCGATGGTGGTGATGCCCATGACATTTGCAGTACCCCAGAACGCAAGGTCGAAGGATGTCGATCCGGCCATGAGGGACGTCCAGTATGGGTCGAGGGCAGTGAGGTTGCCGTAGCTTTGGAGGTGATGGAGCGCCGCGGATGCGTTGGGCGACATGCCAGAACAACGAAGAAGGCAAGTTCTTGATTGTGGAAAGTTGGGATTGGTTTCGAAACGCCAAACGTGAAAAGTCAATTCTGGATTGCGTAAACGAGCACCTGAACTGGTGCACATTGTGCCGACGAGATTTAGTGTACCACAACATTCGTCTTTCGATTATCGCCAATCAATCGCGCTTTAACGACCTTCCATTTGTTCTTGTGAGAAGTCTCGAGTGGCTCAGCATAATCGATCAACTTTTGGTGGAGACTGCACTGCACCCAACTTTGGTGTTCGAGTACAATAACAGTGTATGATGATACGTTGTTAGTGAAACTTAGGCTTAGATGGCAGCGTCCTTGGCGCTGGCCCAGTGGAGGTAGACACAACACTGTCGAGGAATGAAAAGTCGAGGTCATGACAACAACCTTGGATAATCCCATCCGAATAAACATCCTCACATAGAACCCAGCGACGATCCTCAGTGTATTTCTTCCTCTACACAGCTCAAGTGGATTTCATCAAGTCCATCGATCCAGTAGATTCGCATGTAAATGAAAGATGCAGCGACGGTAGTACACGCTACTGGCACCTTGAAATTGGCCCTCTATCTAATAAAGGGCAACACTTCGTTAGCAGATTGGATCCCAGCCATGTTGAACTCCAATATACGCTACGTCGTCTTGACCTTGATTGTCTTGGCAGGCGACGAAAGATAATCAAAGAGATCAAACCAACCATGTTCACCGCGGGCGGCCTTTTCATGCTGCAGCGCGCGGAATTGCGCGTCCGTGCCGCAGAGCCAGTCCCAAAAGGCCATCGTCGAGCCATAGTTGCAGTCAAACTTCTCGTGGTGGTAGTCATGACGCACGGGACCACTCATGATGGGAAGGAACGTGCTAAAGCCAAGCGGAAATTCATAGCCAGAGTGGCCTTCGATGGTTTCCAGCACGCGCAAAAAGAGCCAAATGTAGAGGCAGACGATGTGGCTGCCAAAGAGAAGCGGGCCAGTCATGGTCGCCATCATCGTAAAGA
>VJMH01000190.1:0-37166 GCA_009835185.1 Aphanomyces stellatus
ACAAGCCACCAAGCCGACAACAGGGGGAGAATGTAGTGATCCATCCGGATAAAGATACGTATATTAGTTGTCGTCTGGTCGTCTGCCATTAAGTCACGCTGACGCACCAGGTTGCGCAACTCATTGGGACTTTTCGAGATCACAGGAAACAACTTCCGTCGAGTGCACGCGTCGAGTGCACGCGTCGAGTGCACGTTTATATGAGATTTACTATACTTCAATGAAACACTTAGTTGTAGATAAGAGGTTCTAACATGTATTCATTCCACAATTTCCTCTGCAGTGTTACATGTTCCCTCAAAAATTGCACTTGATGTGCGTACGGATACAGCGCCCCAAATTATCTCATATCGGCTCGATTTTTATGATTCCCTCCGAGTACTACGTACTCGGAGTGTACTATTTACAACACCCAGCCTCTCTGGTCGAATGGTTTCAGATAAGGTAATTTTGACCCGTATCCGTAGCGATGTGTGAAAGCAAGAGGTGCACTAGTGTTGTGAGGGAAAGCCTGACTCGTGTCGACCTGCTTGGAGTCACTTTTTTCATTTTCGAAGTTGCTAGAGATGCAAATCACGACCCTCCTCTTGGTCGCCGCCGCCGTCACCGCCGCCCATGCCGCCAACCACACGGCGACCGCCAACCACACCAAGCCCACCAACCACACCAAGCCCACCAACCACACGGCGACCGCCAACCACACCAAGCCCACCAACCACACGGCGACTGGCAACCACACGATGACTTCGAGCAACCACACGACATCAACCAGAAACCACACTTCGACTGGCAACCACACTTTGACTGGCAATCGCACGACGACTGGCAACAAGACGTCGTCGTCCATTTCGTCTGGTCCCGCGGCGGCAGCCACGACCACCGTCGCCCCCACGACTGCCAAGCCATCGGCAGCTAACGCCGTCGTCATGAGCGTCGCTGTTGCCGCTGGTGTCTGGGCCACGATCGCGTAAACTACATTAGTTGGAGAGACATATAGTACTCGTGTATTGAAACAACGTCTGCAATATCTGTCCAATGATGTAACGGTGTGGTGTGGAGATAGAGAAAAGGCACAGCTCCCTGAGCCCGAGATTCACAAATTCGTTCGGATCAAATGGCCATGGAGAGTGTGCGAACAGAACCAAATACACTCGTCGCTCGAACGGCACAAGAGCAACATGAGACTTGCCGTGCTTTTGACGATGCTGTCAAACGCAGCAACAGTTGCCAAACGAGAAATTTGAGTGCGGTCACTGGTTGGAGTGCGCCTTCCTGTTTCGGGTTTCAACCGTTTGAAGTTGGAGCATGGTTTCCAACTTAATTTATCGTCTCGCGAGTCGCGCCGAGGCGACGACACACTGATTTGGAACAAGTGCGACGTTTGACTGGAATTGTCAAACTGGCACTTGAAGAGTGATGGTCTTTTCGATAGTTTCACAAGTGTTCCATGACTATTTCACCACACCCCATGTCGTCTGCCACGACGGCGGTGCTCTGCTCTGCGGCACTGTTCTCCCACCTTGTCCGCTTCCAAGATGGCATTTACGAAGATATTGTTCCGTTTCGCCACCTCCAGGGCTACCGCAAGCGCTTCAAAGACTCGGAATTCGACGCAGCGGGGCTCATCGACGTCCACATCCCCTTGCAGCCATGGCTGGCCTTGTATGGGTACACGCGTCTCCAACATCTGTGCTCGTCGGTTGGTCGAACTGAGTCAATGCTGCTCTACGGTGCGTATTTTGGCGACGTGGAGCTTCTTGACGCGTTGGCGACTGCCATCCCCGACATTTACGCCGGCCACTCCCTTCCTCTTGCCGAAATGGCCATCATCGGTGGCTCCCTTCGCACCGTCCACTACCTTCGCACACGTCAATTCACGTTTCCGACTGAATCGACGCTGTACTTGGCTGCCAAGCATGGCCGGGCATCGATTGTCGAGCATTACATTCCCTCGAGTCTTTCGTGCTACCAAGCGCTGCGACTTGCAGCCACAGGCAACCACGTGGCCTGCGTCGAGCTACTCATTCCCCACTGCACCCCGTATTTTCTGTCCCAGGCCATGATGTTGGCCGTGCGGCACGTTGCCATCGACAGCGTTCGGGTACTATACGCAGGCGGTGGTCGATTGTTTTCGGAGGAGCCACTCGTGGACGCAGCGACCCAAGGCCGACTCGACTGTTTGGAGTTTTTCCTGGCCCAAGACGAGACAAAACCACGACCACGCGACATGCGCCAAGCGAGTTTGACTGGCGCCATCCAAGGCAACCACGTCGAGTTGGCGTCACACATGCTGAGTCTGGCCGACGATGTCTTCGTTGAGCCATCGCACGTCGCCGAGGCCATGAGGCACCAATCAGTCGCGATGGTCGAGCTGCTGTGGGCCCATCGAGAGACACGATGGCGCGTCGATATCATGCCAACATGGGTCAACGAGTATGCAAAGTGGATGGACGCGGCCGCTCAAAGTGGACGTCTTGAGATGGTGCAGTGCCTCGTCCCAAAAGGGGACAACACGTCAGTCGACTGGTACAAGATATTGGTCGATGCCACCAGGGCTCGCCAGGCACAAATTGTGAACTGGCTCGTCGAGTCTGGGAAGGTTGTTTCTGACGTTCCGACCTTGGAACAACTGATGGTGGAAGCCATGGATCCGTCAAAGTCGCATTTGAAGACGTCGACAATGGAGATTTTGAGCTTTGTCAAGAGTCTTCTTCCGTCCACCTATCGTCTGCCCACGTCGGTTGTCGAGGAAGCTGCCAAGAACGAGGCACATGTGTTTCGTTTCTTCATCGACCTTTGGTGGCCAACCCACGACTTGGAGACCAGAGCCAGCGTGGGCGAGGCTTGTTTGCTGGCAGCAGCTGCGGGAGGAAAGCAAAAGAACGTCAAGTTGCTCGTGAGTCACTTCCACATTGGCGTCACGTCAGCTGTCGTGGACGCAGCCAAGCAGAGTTGTTCGAGCAAGAACTTGATTGCCTATCTCGAGTCGTGCCAAGTTGAGTAGTCAAGATTTGACACCAAGTACTTGTGATGGCAGTCGTCAAATTGTACCAACCCTGACCTGTCATTGGATTCACCCATGCACTTGTTTTCACTTTTCTGGATTGTCGTTGACGATCTGCATGGTTGTCTGTTCGATAAACAAGGACGCCCAAGATATTCCCCAGATTGAATCCCTCGTCACTCAAATTCCATTCCAGCCCAAAACATGATATTTCTGGAATAAAATTGTTCTATTCTTACTTCATGTGAGTGATGGTCTCCCGTTTGTTGAACACAATTTGCCACCCAATTCGATGACTTCCTCGAATGTGCTGCGCTCGTCGGAGCTGCTCTCGCTTGTGTGGCGCTACCAATGCGGTTTGTACGAAGATATGATCCCCTTTCGAACTTTGGGTGGCTACCTCAAGCATCTGAGGCCAGCAACCTTTGACTTTTCAGCCATGACCGACCTTCGCGCGTGTTTGCGGCCGTGGCTGATGTTGCATGGCCACACCCGTCTCCATTGTCTCTGCTCATCAGCAACCCCACGAACGGCGGCGGTGCTGCTCTACGCCGTATACTTTGGCGACTTGGCCCTCGTTCGTGCCTTGTTTGACGTTATACCAGCATTTGCCACAGCGGGACCAAAAAAGTACCTTCCCTTGGTCGAGGTCGCAGCCATCGGTGGCTCCCTCCCGACCATTCATATTCTTTTGGGTCTGGACTACCCCTTCATGCGCAATCTGGTCTATGAAATGGTGCTCAGAAATAACACGACCCCGCTCTTCAACGCCATGGTTCCACCGTGCCACCCGACGCCCCCCTTGCTTCTGGCACTTCGAGCAGCGGTCCAGGATGACACCCTCAACCAACTCGAACTCTTGCTGCCTCAATGTGATGCTTACATGCTGTCGCAGGCCATTATACGCGCGGTGCATTACGGCGCCACGCAATGTGTCTGCGTCTTGCTTACTGCCGGCGCCACGCTGGAGTATGTCGACGAGCTCGCGTACCCAGCTCGGATGGGTCACTTGGACATTTTGGAGCTGATGCTTGACCACAATGGCACCCACACCCGCGTGGACATGCTCTCGGCGAGTCTGACGGGGGCTGTGCGAGGCCACGACGTTGATTTGGTGCGGCAGATCTTGGACATGACGGTGGCCGACGAAGCTGTCGTCCAGCCAAGTCACTTGACGTTTGCCGTCGAGAGCAACTCGTTCGAGATGATTGAGCTTCTCTGGGAGAGGCGACATTTGGGGCAATGGCGTGACGACGCTGCGTCGACATGGGCGACAAACTACCCAACTTGGGTCCACCATGCGACCCAACACGGATGGCTGGAGCGACTGCAGTGCCTCGCTACAAAAGACAACCACCATTCGCTCGACTGGACCAAGCTTGTGTGTGACGCCGCACGAGCTCGCCAGTCACGAATTGTGAAATGGCTCGTCGAGTCTGGAATTGCAGCCCCCGACGTTCCGACCTTGGAACAACTGATGGTGGACGCCACGGGTCCGTCCCAGTCGCATTTGAAGACGTCGACGATGGAGATATTGAGCTTTGTCCAGACTCTCCTCCCGCCAAACTATCACCTCCCCACGTCGTTTGTCTTGAACGCAGCGTCGAACGACCGCCCGGTGTTTCAGTTTTTCTGGGCATTGTGGTGGCCAGTCCAAGACACCGAGACCAGGAGAAGCGTGGGCCAGGAATGCTTACAGTCAGCAGCTGGACATGGAAAACAAAAAACTGTCAAAATGCTCGTCAAGGATTTTCAACTCGACCTCACAGAGTCTGTGGTCGACGCTGCCAAGTCCAGTCGGTGCAAGAATTTGATTGTGTTTGTCCTCTCATGCAATAGCGATAGAGAGAGTCAAAGGTTTGAAACTTCAGATTCGAGAGAATATTAAGTTTAGAAAGCTGCAAATCGATGTAGGTGCAGGAATGCAAAAGCGGAGTTGAACGGAAAATTGACCAGTGCAAACGTCAAGGAGTTCAATCAATTTGTTGGATTATTTTATGCGTGGTGACTTGATATACGGATAATTCGTCCCTAACAATTATCCGGATACCAAGATCGTCGTTTTGCGGGTGGAAGGTTCAACAAGTATCCACATCACATCTCGTTTCAAGGTTACATCAGGTGTGGGATTATTCTTCCTATGAAGTTCTAATCCCAAATGATGTTACTTCAAACAACTCGTAGTTGATATGGTCGGGATTTATACCTTGTTACACTACCTGTCCAAGAACGAACTGATCCACACCTCACTCTTGACGTTGTGTATTTACCTACTCTTATTTGAGCATGCTCACGGTGCAAAAATATCGTGTGGTGCAATTCCACAAAAATGTAATGTTGTGCAATCGTACCTTTGGCAGTCGACGCAGTTCGATGCAAGACAGCTGGGCGCGCTTCGGTGGAGTTGTCGTTCCCTCCCATTTTCTCACATTCTCAGGCACGCCTGATTTCGAAGACTATCAAGTACGATCTAACCGCGCCATCAACTCTCATGTGAAATTCTACATGAGGACATATTCAAATGTGCAGTCTTCACAAGCAACAAGCAACAACGGCTTCAAGTCTTGATGACGAAACAATGGGTACAACAAGCCCAACTGACACCTCGAGGATCAAATATTCTGCGTAGTAAACCATTTGAGGAGGGCATATATCGATGTGTCGTATTCGCTGAGACCTGTCAAGTTCCAGCCATGTAAATAGCCTGGCAACGCTTGAGGCACCACGGCGCAGTTGACAAGTTAAAATCTTCGACCGCCCCACAGCATCACCACACCTGAAACCACCAGTACCTGAGTGATGGTCGTCGTTTCGCCAACTGTTTATTGTTTGCGTATTTCCACAGTCAGTCAAAAATGCCGTCCCCGTTCACAACCGTGCTTTGTTCCCCAGATCTAGTCTCCCTCGTCGGACGCTTCCAAGATGGCTTGCCCGAAGACATCCTCCCTTTCCGCTCGGTTCTGACAGGCTACTCCAAGCGCCTCAAACCGTCGTCCTTGGACTTGGCTGCCATCGCTGACATTGACGCACTCGTGCGACCATGGTTGACTCGGCATGGCCACACACGGCTTCATCACATGTGCTGCTCGTTGTCTTTGAGACGTGATACGCTGCTCCTCTACGCCGCGTACGTTGGTGACATTGCACTCATGGACACTCTGCTCACTCGGTTTCCCTCGTCAGCGAGTGAGCATCTCCCATTGGTCAAACTTGCGATCGCTGGGGGCTCCGTCCCTACCGTCACCTACCTCCAAGCTACTCGCGGGTTTGCCCTCTCGCCCGCATCGGTGTTGAAAATGGCTGCAACGTTCGGCCACGTGTCCATGCTGGAGGCTGTCGAGAGTTTGCTCCCACCCATGGCCTACTACTCGCCACTCAAGCTGGCCATGCGACGCGATCATGTGGCTGTCGTGGCCTATCTCTTGCCCAAGTGCACGTCCGACCTCCTCTCGCATGCGATGACCGATGCCGTCAGCCATGCTGCCATGCAGTGCCTCCGCGCTCTCCCCCACGGCATCGCCCCGCTGGACGTGAAACCGTTCTATGACGCGGGCAAGCGGGGGCGAGTCGACGTGTTGTCCTTCTTTCTCGACCAACCCGACGACGTCAGTCGACCGTACACGCGCGCCGACATGATCTCGGCCACGTTGTTGGGTGTGCTCCGGGGTGACCACGACGTGACACTGGTCCAGCAGGTTGTTGGCTTGACAACCGACGCAATTCTGAGCCCCATCCACTTTGACGCAGCGGTCCAACGCCTCTGTGTTGCAACGATGGCACTCGTGTGGGCAAACCCATCGCGGTGGCGAGCCCACTCTGTGCTGGTGTGGACTAGCGCGTACAACCATGGGCTGCTCAAGGCTGTCAAACATGGGTCCTTGGCCATGGTGCAGTGTCTCGTCTCACAAGGGGGCAGCCAATTTTCAGTCGACTGGTCCAAGCTTCTCGTCGACGCGGCGAGCGTCCGCCAGGTCGCGATTGTCAAGTGGCTCGTCGAGTCAAAGTCCGTCGTGCCAGCCGACGGCCCGACCTTGGAACGTGCGTTGATGGGCGTGGCCAAGTCGTCGCGGTCGCATTTAAAGGCCGCGGCGCTCGAGCTATTGGATTACCTTGCAAGTCGACTCGGACCCGAGTATGACTGGCCCACATCGTTTGTCCTGCAAACAGCGTCGACCGAGCGCTACGTGTTTCAGTTTTTCTGGAGCCGCTGGTGGCCCATCCAAGTCCCCGACACAAGACAAAGCGTGGGCCACGCGTGCCTCGTGGCCGCGGCGGAGCAAGGAAAACTCAAAAGCGTCGAAATGCTCGTCCTTGACTTTAACGTTTGCGTGACAGAAGACGTCCTGGAGGCTGCAAAACAAAGCCACTGCACACGGTTGGTTGATTTTTTGAGGTGATGGCCGCGGCTTGTCAAAGGGTGTTTATTAAATTTTTGAAGAACTTGTGTGCTGAATTTTGAGATCCTGGTGACACCAGGAAATTGTGTTTCTATTTTGGTCTCAACTAGGGCAAAAGGTTCGAGGCCCCCGAGATGATTTCGGGGGCAGGTTTCAAGTGATCAAACATGTTGTCAAACATGGAACACAAATGCCTATTTAGATGCTCACGAGTGAAAGAGAAGTGCCAATGAGTATCGCTTTTCATAACCAAACAGACTTGAACTCCCTTCCACTGTCTGCATGAATAATAACCTCGACTTACCGCGCTAAAATCATGGCTGACATTTGCGTCGTTGCGATCATTGGGCGCGCGTTCAAGCCATTTCATACTTTCAGCCCCCGTTGAGTGAATCCAAACTCAACCGTTTTTGACCTTGCTGGAGTCGCGTCCACTCGCTCGCACTTCTTTCTGTTCGAGGGATCGCAATTGACCAACCAGCCAGTCAACGACATGGCCGTGGCCTCCGTCGCGGGCACCTTCCACCGCCACTCGTAGCGTGTCTTCGTCGTCGGTCTCTGTTGGTGGTTGTGTCGTGAGGAACCATTGCACCATGGGCAGCCACCCTTGCCTCGAAGCATGCGGCACACCATGGCGCCATTGTTGCTTCCACATGCTGGCGCGGGGGTGTTTAGCGCCACCATCACGAGGTGGCACGTTCTTGGCGTAGATAAGATGGAGCACCTCGAGGTGGCCAGTTGTCACGGCGTGTTCAATGTCCAAAACACTCGCTGGCATGTACGCCATGTCGTTATTGTCGTTCAAAAGCGATGCGACCAGCGACGTGCGACCAAAGTACACGCCCATGTTGAGTGCTGCGGCCAGGGCCTCCCATCGTATCGCCTCGTTGGCTGTCTGTTGGGTCGTCAGCATGTAGAGCACCGTGTCAGTCTCGTCCCACTCAGCCATCCATTTGATTGCGTCCGCGACGAAATGTGACGGTACGGTGGACGTAATCAATCGACGCACGATGACAACGTGGTTGTGCTGGGCGGCGCGGACCAACGCTCGACCCACAAGCACAACGTTTGTGTGGCGACTTTGACGTTCGAAATACTCGACGACGTCGGCACACCCTGCCCCCGCGGCCGAGACGATGGCTTGGGAGACATCGTATCCACGGTTGACAAAGAAATGGACTGTCGGAAGCGACCCACCGAGACCCACCGCCATCGACAGCCAACCCAACCCCAATGCATCATCGTAACACTTGTCAAAGAGGAAGTCCAGTTGGTCCAGTCGACCCAAATACACGAGAGCAAGAAGGAGCGGCAATTTTATGGACGGTGTCGAAGCCACCAGCCGAGACAGCCGAGGCGTGGGTGTGCTGTTGAGCCAGGGCACGAGGCGAGCCGCGGTGGCCTTGACGAGGGATGTTTGACCGTCGACGTTGCAGTTGCCGAGCGCCTGATCCAAATGACGAAGAGGAAGAAAGATGAGAGCGTCTTCGAACCACCCATCTTGGAAGCTTGAAATCTCACGGATCAATGGCTGCGAGCGCAGGACTGCATCGATTGCTGCGTCGATTGCCGACATCGGGCACTGCGTGAATGAAACTGTTGGCGAGACTCATATACTTGTGAGTATTATGACACTGGATAAAAAGAAACATTGGGACCATCACTTGCAACTAATATCCACCACGAGGCCATGAATCCCACGCAACGACTTGGCATCACAGCTCGTCCAGTCGATTCAACACGACTCGAGATACGCAATCAAGTTCTCGCTCGAGCAAGTCTGCTTGGCTGCGTCCACGACAGCTGGCGTGACACCAATATGAAAGTGACTCACGAGCAACTTGACGTTCTTTTGCTTTCCCCCCGCAGAGGCTGCCAGCAAACAAGCCTCGCCCACGCTGGCTCTGGTCTCCACGTCTTCATTTGGCCACCAAAGGTCCATGAAAAAACGAAACACATGTGCCTCGTTCGTAGCAGCTTCCTCGACAACCGACGTGGGCAGACGATAGGTGGGCGGGAGGAGACTCACGACAAAGTTCAAATTTTCCATTGTCGACGACTTCAAATGTGATTTTGACGGATATGTGGCTTCCACCATTGTCTTTTCGAGGGTTCGGACGTCTGACGCGACCATCCCAGACTCAAAGAGCCATTTCACAATACGTGGATGGCACGCGCTCGCGGCATCGAATACAACCATTTTCCAGTCGAACGAATTCAGGTCATCTTTTGCGTTGAAGAACTGGACCAGCTCCAGCCATCCGTGTTGGGTCGCGCGGTGGACCCACGTTGGGTACTCTTTCTGCCATATGCACTCGGCAGAACCACGCCATTGCCCCAATCGTCGTCTCTCCCAGAGCAGCTCGAGTATCGCGACCGAGTTGCTGTCAATGGCAAACGTCAAGTGCTTTGGCTCAACGACTGCTTCACCCGCCACTGTCACGCTCATGATCTGCCGCACCAAATCAACATCGTGGCTACCCACGGCCCCCGTCAGGCTCGCCGAGAGCATGTCCACGCGGGCATGGGTATCGTCGTGGTCGAGCATAAACTCCAAAATGTCAAATTGGCCCATCCGTGCTGGGTACGCCAGCTCGTCGACACTCCTCAACCTGCCGACAGCGGCGTGCATGGCGCGGACGCATTGCGTGGCGCCGTAATGCACCGCGCGCATCATGGCCTGCGACAGCATGTAAGCATCACATTGAGGCAGCAACAACTCGAATTGACCAACATCATCGCCTTGAAACGCTGCTCTCATGGCCACGCACACAGGTGAGAGCGGCTGCAAGAGATTGTCCATGGCACTGGATATGGCATAGTGGCGGTTCCACAGCGGGATTTCTCTGCCCGATAAGTACACGTCGGGGTGCCGGTACCCAATTCCAGAGAGATAATCAAACACTGGGAGCGAGCCACCTTTGGCCGCGACTTCGATCAACGGAAAATGTTCTGGCGTGGGCTTGCCGAAAGCAGGAAGGTGGTCTGCCAAGGCACGCACGAGAGCCAAGTCACCAAAGTACACGGCGTAGAGCAGCACCGCCGCCGTCCGTGTGTTCGGCGATGACCAGAGACAGTGGAGACGTGTGTGGCCATGCTGCCTCAGCCACGGCCACAAGCACGTGCGAAGGTCGGTCATGGCGGCGGGGTCAAAAGTGAGTGGCCGGAAGTGCTTGTGGTAGCCATTCAAGGCTCGCAAGGGGATCATATCTTCGTACAAGCCACTTTGGTAGCGCCACACAAGCGAGAGCAATTCCGACGAACACAGGACAGTCGACGCGGATGGCATGGCTTCAAATGGGATCCCATTTTTTGCCTCATGAGTGCCATGGCTATATCCGGAATCTATCCGGATAACGGGATACAGTTTAACTCACCAATATCTGGATACGGGACAATCAAAATTATTTTCCTGCTGTCCGGATAAAGGATATTTTGAAAAATGTGTTCTGAACACAATACCGTTTCGCACAGAATAGCTCACGGTATTTAATAGCTCACCAGGAGATTTTTGTTCATAGTAAGTCACATATGGAATGTGCACCCGTCAAAATGCAAATTGTATAACGCTTGGTTCGAAGAATAATCTCTATTCCTTTCTGCCGATCAGTCTGTTATAAGTTGTAGATGTTCATTGTATTGTAATTATAGAGTGAAGCACGAACTGCTGGTTAATGAGGATGAAAATGTTTTTATTCAAAAATTAGGACGCCACAAAATCCCTGCATCAAAGTTAAAGAAATTCCTGAGCGAAATTGGTAACTTATATGACAAGTGATTTACTTTATCGACTTGCCGAAAAGAGACGAAAAGATTATCTGGGGAAAGGTCTCATAGTATGAGTTCGTTATTATCTCTATATATTATCGCCTCGATGGCGGTGTCTTAGTCAATGTTATGGACACTTCGATGTAATTAAAAAGTGCCATATTTCAGGTTCAAGAGGATGAACCGATTGATGTCTATCAAACTTTATACTGCAGGAATGACAAAATACAGCGAAGATATTAATGATTTCATCGTGTATCATGTAACTCACGATGTTACGCAATATTACTTCAATTTGATGCTATTCATAGCAACATATTAAGTGGGATTCCTCTTGACCAATCTGAAAACAGTCCTTTATATGTTGACCACCTCGCTATATGCCACAGACATGGACAAAGCGCTTCGGCTCCAGGCCAATTGTCCCGGGTTCGTAAAGCCCATACTGTTGTCGTAGAAATTTAAAGGAAATATACTCTGGACAAACCCCGCCTATGACTGGTTAACTACTGACCATCGTGCAGCAGCAAAGTATTTGGTTCATTTTTATTGTGATGGAGTCACGGGTCGGCGCGTAAAATACGTCCATGCCATTTGGCGAACTTTGACCCTGTCTTAACTCTTGTAGGACCTAAAACCGATCGGTGCGTATAATACGTTCAAGAACGTATTAGTGAGTGAATGTTTCTGATCAAGATTATACTTTAATCAATATTTTTCTAATTTTGACCATTTTCATTGTACAGGGATCGATGCTGAATAGCCTTGGGCGCCAAATTAGTTTGAGAGGAAAGACCGAGAAGACCAACCTTACCATTGCAACTCAAACAGCGAGCACGAATCCAATCATCCTGCGTAAAAGTGTACTGCTCGAACTGACGAGCAAGAACACGACGAGACTGAATCCAAGCGAACTGTCGAGCAAGAATCCAACAAGTCTACGCTCAGTCGTGCAGCTCGAAAGGCCGAGCAAGATCTCGATGTCGTTTTGCAACATGTCAGAGAACATTGAGAATAACACGGTTTTATTGGTTGATATCGCCAGATAGCAGCAGTCTTATAATGACCACACCGTCCAAAATGGCGCCGACCAAGCCGACCACAGTGCCGTCAAAGAAGACCATCCAAGATTCGTTCCACGGAGTGTCTACGAGGCGTGCCTACGTAACGTATCAGAAACAGTTCGTTGCGTTTCTTCAATCACACAAGAACGGAGCTGAACCTCGAGAGGCAGGCACGGAGGAGTGCACAGACTTTTTCCAC
This sequence comes from Aphanomyces stellatus, assembly GCA_009835185.1. Taxonomy (NCBI): domain Eukaryota; phylum Oomycota; class Saprolegniomycetes; order Saprolegniales; family Verrucalvaceae; genus Aphanomyces; species Aphanomyces stellatus. The sequence goes on from VJMH01000190.1 coordinate 12,433, forward strand.
CATTTGTACACCAAAGGACGTAAAGCAAGCACCATAGACTTGGCCAAATCGGCTTTGGTCGCATACTTTGCTGCAATGATTGTAGCACCGAACCCAGCCCAAGACTCAACAACTCGCCGCTACATTGATGGTTTACAGAAGTACAACAAGCAGAACAATGTCGACGAAGAGAAGAAGGCCCTTCCTCTCTCAGTGTACGAGCTGTCCACACTCATGAACTCTCTCGCCCACCTCCACCCATTCGTCGGCGCTATGCTCCGGCTTCTTCTTGCGGTTGGCTTCATCGGTTGCTTCCGAATCAGCGAAGTCTTGGCTCTACGTTGGAATGATGTCGATATCGTAAGCGATTCGAAAGAAAGATACCTCTCTGTTCGTCTCCATTGGCACAAAAAAGCAAATGCTGAAGAGGACTGCCAAGTCTGCCATCTCGTTGATGAGACGACGTTTCCATGCTTGCGAGTGTGTGGATTCTACGACGAATACCTTGTCAAGGTGAGAAGTTCAGAGGGCAACAGCACCTTTGTCTTTCCCAACTTTGTGGAATAACAGTCTGGTGTCCCAAGATTGGACTGGAGCCGCGGCTTCGAACAAGCCAACATGCGTCGAATACTCGTCGACGTCGTCCAGCGAACTCCGAGCAAACCAATTGGCATTTCACTCCACAGCTTACGCCGTGGTGGCGCATTTTATCGCGTCTTTAAGTTCAAAGAGCGGCGATTCAACTTCCGCGAGTTGATGGCTTGGTGCCGTTGGGCGGATGCTAAGACATGCTGTGAGTATCTCGTCACTCAGAGTCTCAGCAACGACATTGACCCAATGAATTTGCTTCGTACCAGGAGCGACGCCAGCCATATACACATGCAAAAAAGCAGCGGTGCAGCGCCGGTCGAATTGGGGTTCTCCGTTGAGGATCTTTGCCAAGCGCTGGCCAAGAACTTGCATGGCCCAGCTGCACTTGGCAGCCTTGGTAGAACGGCCCCAATGCAACAGAGCCCGATGGATCAGTTTGTGGATCATAAGTCAGTACCTACGGCTCGGTCGGCTCTGGACACATGGCAGCAATGGTTCGTCGAAAACCCCGACATTGGTCTTGTGTGCGCTCTCAAGGACTACACAAAGGAAATGATACGCATGGACAGGAAGAAGTACTCCGAGCGTCTCACCCTGGCGACGGCGTTCAGCAAGTACCAAACCTACGAGCAGTTCGAAGCCTCATATCAAGGGTTCACGTGTTCCTACGCAAAGGTACTTCATGAAGTTTGACGTAGGAAGCGGCAATTTGAATTCAAATTGTCCTCGTTGGCGAAGGTCCTTGAATTGGGTCGGCACACAGGAGCCACAGATTTTCATATTGATATTTGTGAAAGAGGAACGAAATGAAAAAATGTATTGAAAATATATTAAAAAAGCCAAAACGATTTAGTTCTCCAAGACGACTCGACCGTCTTCAATGCGCACTTGTCCACATCAGCCTGGCGAGAATATTTCCTCGAGGCACAAATGACAGAGTTGAAGGAGCATCGTGACTGTAGCGATGTGGACGGATGTGTGTGCCGTCTTGCCAAGCTTGCCAGGTGTGTCCCAGGCCACACACTCCCAGCCCACGAAGTCCCCTGAACAATGCACCCAAAGCCCTCGGATGTGCCATTTCCGAGGGCACACCCAAAGTATACAAACCTGCATAGTAGAGTAGAAGTAGAACGAAAGAGGTAGAACCCATAAGGTAGATGTGGCTCGGAAAGCCGAGCCATACCAAAGTAATTCAGTTTCCAATTTGCCAAGTTACCTCCTGAGTCCCTTCAGTGACAGACATTCTTGCTGGGTCTACCCACAATGTTGATTGCGGCAACCAGTCAGGGCGATTCGTCCAGTCTGGCGGTCCAGACGTTGCCTCCGCGACGAGTAAGCGCGTTTGCTATTTACGGTGAGGACGAGACGTATAATCAGAGTACCTGTACGAGCCGGTTAGCGGACATTGTTCCAAGAGAGCCCAAAAGTTGGCGCGCGTCGCGTGGACGATTGAATGCACGCTGCACTTGCTCCGTCGTGTCATCAAATGCATGACCAGTGGCATAATATTGCTCATGCGGACGTTGAATTCGGACAAAGATGAGGTCAGGTCGGTGCCCGTTGATATGGACGAGCTACATATGAACGCATTCGCGTAAAGCTTTGAGGAGCTTCTTCCGTTTACGCCCAATCGTTCGAGCGTTGGACGCGCGATTCGTGACGAGGAACTCTGTTTGGTCAATATATCGAACAATTCGATGGACGGGAAATGGAAATAGACCATTATCTACGCATCTGTGAGCGCATTTGGTACGAGATCTTACAGTTGAACAGATTGGTCATTGTTGGGGTAATTCACTTTTCTTGCAACTCCATTGAAAGAACAAAGGCAACCTCAGGAAGTGAATCGCGGGGCTTGAACCAATATAAAAGCATCTTTGTATCTACGTTTTGAGTCGTAAGAACAAGAATTGATGGAGTGCGTACCCGAAACAGAAGATTTCAAGGTGTCCAATGTACCCACACGACCAAATTTCCCGTGGGTATGACGCGAAATCGCGGGCGATACATTGAGTTGCCGGGTATTCGACCAGAGTGTGTAGTGCGAGGTCCCGTGCAGAACATACCTTGCGCACAATGCCCAAAGCAAATTCGATGCATGTCAAGTGACTGTGCGAACGATACCACCACCAAACGTTCCGTGGCCAAATGCATGCAAAATCCAGTGAGTGATAATTTCTTCAATCGGGATCACGGGGGCAAATACTCGCTAATCCGCAGCATGCATTGAATGGACGACGACTTTGAGCGATACCCAGCATCGAAAATATCACGTAAAATGAGCGTGCGGACATTTGAGTCGCACAACCATTGGCACAGGTATTCCATGCCTGCATAAGGCAAGTGGTTCAGCTCCAAGGTCGCCAACCGAGGCAAACACAGCTGGAATTTTGGCCATTGGAAATCGAGTCCTACCGACAAATGCAAAATGCGTATATGGTGCAACCCTTGGAAGAATGCGCGAATATCTTGCGGTGGCATCTCACAAATATCCATGTGAAGCGTGTCGAGGGCCTGGAAACTCAACAAAAACAATTCGCGAAGGCTTGGGAGCACAAGGTGACGAAGCGACAAGCGGGCAACGTCGTGGTGGTGGTGTCCAATGCGTTGTAAAAGTCGACCAACCCGTGCCCGGCGTCGTCATCAAATTTCCACGAGTCCATGCTCAATTCTTTGGCAGGGCGATGGTGAAGCTACCGGGCGAGGCGCGACAGTATAGTAGACGAGACGCGACTGGTCGATTTCAAGGCGAAATGCGTGACATTGGACGTTTCGAGAAACGCAAACAATAGATTTAATGATTCGGGTGTTTGGCAGCTCCCGTTGACTTTCATATTGGTCAAATGATCCAATGTGGGTACTACCGTGGTTGGAAAGTCAAAGTAAAATATGTGGTCGTAATGTCGAGATAAGCAACAAACGACCACAAAGTCATGTCCGATGGACGACATCAAAGTATTTGACCACAAACAAAAGCTTCACAAGATGGTGCTTGTTTTCGCAAAAGGTTGCATAGACTTTGTCATCGACCACGGAAATGCTTCTCTCCTCTACTACGTAGTATTTGACTATCTAGAGACTCCCCACTACAGCGATTCCTCAAGGCGCGTTTCCGCCTGGCATCACTTCAAGTGTAATGGAAACCATAAAAGTCGCTTCAAGAAATTGAACGCATTGTGCAATTGTCCAGAGTCCAGAAAGTCAAACTCTCTTCACGGCACATTAATCTGTCTGCCACAAATTCGCAACCACAGCTCACATTCAGTGCAGCCAGGGGAATAATGTGGGCATCTGGTCCCAGCAAAAATTTGAGTGATGTGGCGCTTCCACGCGTGTATCCCAATAAACACAATACTAGGGGAGGCTCACTCTCCCTGGCAAAGCGCAAGCGTGCTATAGATCTACTCCTTCCGAAGGATCAAACGCAAATTGGAAACTGAAGGAACAGAAACTAAACCTATCCCTACTGAATCTAGCCTGATTGGCTAGATTCAGTCTATTCTACCCAATGGGCGACCATTAAACCTCAACCGCCGCCGGCTCGAAGGATCTAATTGGTCCACAGGAGCCAATCAGACCACTCCACGCGAGATCATGAGCCCGAGACCAGCCAGCCTTCCGGCAGTCTCGGAGTATGGCGTGGGCTGGCCGGGCTTATACAAGCCCAGCGATGCATGAGGGCGAGCTAGAAGCTCAAGCCTTCTAATGCCCGCGCCACACTCCCCCAAGCCCTGCCAACCCATCGAGACATACACACATACTTCATAATACATCCAACGCAATTATAAAGTTAAACCATGCTACTTGAGCGCTATGTCCTTCTCGACTTGTTTTCGCACCGCGCGATCCTGCAAAGAAGAAATGAACTTCTTCGCAACATCGGGCGCGTCTCGGGCAATATCGCGCAGACGCTCCCATGTCGCTTGAACGTCCCCAAGCCCAGCCCAAAGAACGCAAACAATCCATCCTTTGGTTTGGCTGTCGTACTTGATCTCCGCGATCTCGCGGATACGAATCACCATTCCTTGCTCGAATATGAGTTCATGAATCTCTTCCGACACCATGTAGCTGGACTCGGCATACAGCTTGAATCATGAGGTGTGGGCCTCGCGCACGTTGTGCGACAGGAGGTGTCCAATCATGCAGGAGCAGTTGAGGACTTCCGTCACTCGGTAAGGTCTCAGCCAAGTCACAGCAAGCTTGGGATACTTACGCTCGTCTACACGAGACCACAGAACATAGCCGCCCTCTTGGACTTCGCAGTCGACCCCGCGGTATACCGCTTTGGCATGTCTCGCCAGGTCTTCTTCTGTCGCGTGTCCCGAATCTCCTTATGAAGGGACTCAAGGTGACGCTTGGCGCCCGAAAGTGCGTCAACAAAAGCTGACTTGGTTAAGTCAACCTTTGGGTGTTTTGTGTGTTCTTCCAGACGCTTCATGCAAAGGTCCAGGGGCGTCTTGGGTGTGTCAAGCAGAACGCCTCCAAGGGGACCTTCCCTCGCAGGGAGGCCGTAGGAGTAGACTTGGCGAGACATGTTTGTTGACCACCGTTCGCCGGACATGGTCGAGACTTTGGTGAATGAGTGCCGCGTCCAAGTCACCCTGCTCGCAGTCACAGAAGCCCAAGCTCAAGGGAATCAACAAATTTCACTGTGGCTGATATCGTGCTATGTTCAGTGCATGTATCGCAAAATGATATCCAACAGAATCGCGACCGGTGGCAACTAGAATCAATGGTGGCAAGCTGATGAAGCAGACGTGAAATTCGACAAATCTCTAGTTTGATTCGGTACAATACATCATCACACATGTACAAGTTAAATCTTGCGAGTAGATTTCTATTATATTTGTTAAATCGGTAAAACTGGAAATCACTCCTACACCCAATGAAGTGATTCATTGAACGACGTCGCGTTGGAGAAACAGTTCAAGGTTCGTGATGCATGCGGATTCGCTTCATAATCGTCCTTTAAATACCTCTTTGTGAAACGCAAAAACTCGTAAAGCTAGCCGTTCTCCATTTTGCCCGAGTCGCTCCATCCAAAATATCCATTCGTGTATTAAAAAGGTGGGTCCCAGCTTGGATACACGATGGAGCCTCGGTGGTCCACCAAGTCATCGGGAGTCGTTGGGGCGTCATTGGCTGCCGCCATGGTAAGTAGGCTCTCCAGATACTCGAACATTTGTTGTCTTTTTTCGGGCTGGCGGGCCCACATTGGGGCGGAAGACGCGGCGGTCAACACGCGACCGAGCGTCGACATGTCGAGGCTAACGCGCCCCGTGTCGACAAACCACTGCAGCATTTCGAGTTGGTGACTGGCGGCGGCGGCGTACACCGCGTCAAGGAAGAGGCGGGAGGGGTCGCGAGGCAGTGGTTGTTGCATGAGCCACTGCATCACGTGCAGCTGGCCGGCGGTGGCACCAAGGTGAGCACTTCAGCTCGCCACTGCGAAAGAAAGAACGTGTAGGCAAACCCCGAGTCGTAGCGAGGCGTGTGCGCCTAGAGAAATTCCAGCATCGCGAGTTTGCCGTCGGACCCGGCGCGGGAAATGTGACTTGAGGTCGCACAGACGCAGTTGAGGGACAAGAGCCATGCGACCGTGTCCAGCTGTTGGAAGCACACAGCTGACCACACACAGCGTTCGACCATCCACGACCGATGACCAAGGTCGTAGATGTCATTGTCGAGGACGAGGCGAAGGACGTCGAGTTGACCCTTTTGGGCAGGCGATTCGAGATGCCATTCGTCGCCATGGAAGAACTCGATGACCTCCAACAAACGCCGTGTCGTGTGGACGGCTCCCCGACGCACGGCGGCGTTCAGCGCCAACGACTGTTCAAACGGCGCACACCGGGGCAGGAAGTAGTCGACGACGTCCACGTGGTTCCCTTTTGCTGTGTGGAGCAGAGGCAGCGCCAACGAGGCAGTCGAGGGGTACCGGCGAGCCAACGCCTCCACGATGGCCAAGTGTCCGTTGGCAGCGGCATATTCCATCGCCGAACGCAAGCTCGAGTCGGGGACATCATGTTGCACGAGGTGGGCGACGGCCGCGAGCGACCCGCCGATGACTGCAATGTCCAAAAAGGGAAACGCGACAGGCACGTCGGACACACCATCCACATACACGACAAAATGCGGTGCCGCGACGTCGAACGTACCCAGCACCGCCACGTCACCCGTGTACGCGCCGTAGACCAAGAGGAGGATCTGATACGCGACGTCCAAGTGGGCTGCGAGCCGCTGGAGGCGGTCGGTGCCATGCACAGCGAGCCACGGCCGCGCCACGGCATCGATGACGGGCATTTCATAGTAGATCATTTCCAAGACGGGCATGCAATGGAGACGGATGCGCTTGAGCGGCTTGAACGAAAGCATGTCGTGAAAGAGTCCATCTTGAAAGCTGTTGACAAGCGCGAGGAGGTTGCGATGCGAGCGTAGCATCGAGACAAAGCCCATTGTCGACATGGTGGGTTCAAAGTGTCGCGCCGACTGAATATAAGACAAGGCACCAGGAAGGAATTTGATCCAATCGCTTCTTGGTGTAACGGCCACTGCAAAAAACCCGATGAATTGATGGCATCAAGTGTCCCGCGGTCTCAGCCATGAGTTCAATTCTATGAGAAATACACAAGTAGTGTTATGATTGTAAACTGTATTAGACATTGTGTTGATGTTGTGAGGAACTGACAAGTGCATTTATGTATCCTATTGTTACATCTCCTTTCCCTTTTGTAACATCTCGCAAGGTCGCGATGTTACATGTATGCCTCATCTGCCCTATTCGGATAATGTCTCCGGATGTGTTTGTGTGTTTGCAGGACTCAGTTTACCAGTCCACTCGAACCGGTAAACTAACAACCCTGCGAACAGGCGGATTGATGGAAACTTACTGAATCAGAGTATAGACGGATATATCATACTGCATCGGCGTATGCATGGATACACTAGACTATGACTCACTATGAGTCATCTAGATCGATAGTTCAGAGTAGAGATCGTAAATGATCACAATTGAATTTACATTCATCAATCAAGTCTTTCCAAGGCATTCCCTCTCCAAGTCTCTAAAATTCGATATTTTGTTGACGCGTGTCGCAAACGATTGAAGAGTCGTCTGCTGTGGGCAGTTACAAGGCTGGTTACATTTGACTGTCGTTTCGAGTACCACCGTGTTGACCACACACGCTCGAAATTTGTGCTCGGTGTGTCGCCCATTTTGAACGTGCATGCATCACATCAAGGAAACTGCACTGACCTTTGCCCCACTCAGTCAAATGAAAGCTTAATCACATGTATGGACACCCTGTTCAGCCAGATCTACGAACATTCAACAATGGTGTACCGATCACCATGAACAGGGGCGGCGTTACAAATGAAAGCGCGCCAACTCCAAACGGACGCAAATTACCGGTATGAGTGGCGCTATTGTTGAAGGACCCATTGCCACTCGTACACAGTGTCCAACGAATACATTTAACAAAAAACATAGTCGGCAAGTGTTTGCTTTATCGACTTAAATAGTCTGGCCGTCGCGAAACATATCTCCAGTGATCAATGTTTATCCGCTACCGCCACTACACGCTCGATGACATTACACTCTTGCAGCTTCACTTTCGAAAGCATTCGAAGAAGCGAGCCAATGAAAAAAAGATGTTGTGGGAGACCTTGCCGCCATCGCGCCGACTGCCGACTGAATCGAATGCTTGGAGAAATTCAATCAACTGCTTGCATCGGCCCTGTTTGGCTGCAGCAAGCATATCCGCCGTGACTGGAATGTTGAATTCCTTGACGAGCATTTTGACGCTCCGGAGCCTTCCTTTGGTCAACGCAGCCAAAACACACGTGCGACCCACACGGACTTTCGTGTTCTTGTCTTGGACTGGCCACCACCATTCCCAAAAAAAGCGAAAGGCATGGGGCTCGTTTGGTGCAGCATTCAAAACGTACGACGTGGGCAGTCGAAACTTGGGTGGGAGAAGACTCTGGACAAAATGCAAAATCTCCATCGTGCCAGTCTTCAAATGCGAGTGCGACACAGAAGTGGCTTCGACCAACATGCGCTCCAACGTCGAAACATTGGGAGCGACCATGCCAGACACAAAGAGCCATTTGACAATATGTGACTGGCGCATGCGCGCCGAGTCGTACAGAATCCTGTGCCAGTCGTCAGAGGAGAGTTGGATTCCTTTTGGGACGAGGCATTGCACCATGTCGAGGCGTCCTTTCGTCGCCGCGCGTCGCAGCCACGGAAGGTAGTTGAGCGTCCAAGCTGACTTGGCGTCGACTTGCCATTGGCTGTGTCTCGCCCACAAAAGCTCAAGCATCGCAGGCGAGTTTATCGTTTGGATGGCCAATTCGACGTGATTTGGCTTGACAATCGCGTTGTCAGTTCGGTCCAAAATCAGACAGGCGACGTCAACGTGACGACCACGAATCGCCCCCGACAAACTTGTCGACAGCATCTCCACGTGCGACAAATGCGGAGCATTAGCCAAAAGAAAGTCCAAGATGTCGATGCGACCGCTTTCCGCGGGGTATATGAGCAGGTCAACGTTTAGCAACGTGGCTCCGGCGGCGTGCAACACAGCAAGGCATTGCATCGAGGCATTGCGAACGGCAACTTCCATGGCGAATAAACACATCTCTCGTGTGCACTTGGGCAGCAAGCAATGGAGAATGACCACGTCGTCGCTTCCGACAGCCAACCTCAATGGGGAGTGAAAAGCCTCGGGCAACAAGTATACCATGCCTTGAACGATGTCAAGGTGGTGGTATTCGACGGCCAATTCGAAAAGGGTGTGTGGATAGAGGTACGAATATTGGGCCGAGAGGTTTTGAACAGTTGGGAGCGAGCCACCGATGGTCGCTAGCTCGACCAACGGAAGATGCTTGAACCGACCCATCGCGAAGTCGGGGAAAAGAGCAGCCATGGCGTCGAGAAGTTCCACGTCACCAAAGTACGCGCCGTAAAGAACTACCGAATCCGTTCGACGGATCGACGTACACATGAAAGGGAGACGAGTGTGTCCGTGCAGCGACAACCACGGACCCAAGAGGGCTTCGATCTCAGTCATGGCAGACCGAGCAAACGAGTCAGGCTTGAGGTCCCTGTGGTACCCCTTCAAGGCTCGAAAGGGAAGGATGTCTTCATGGATGCCATTTTGATAGTGTCCGACGAGAGAGAGAAGTTCCGCCGATAGCAGCACTGCCAAAGCCGACAAGGACATGAAGCGAGGGAGGATTTCTGCTTGCAAAGAGAAAAGCACAACGAAGTCACAAATGACCATCACTCACAGTCGGATGAGGATGAAGTTTTTTGTGAATTTGTCAAAAACTGGCCAATTTGCTCATTTCGTCATTTTGAGGTTGTGAAGAAGCAAGTCGGTCGACATCATCAACCGAGCCGACCGACAAAATCACAGTGACCAATCAAACTTGTTTCCCACGTTAGACTTCCTTGGCGCTGGACAATTGCAACAAGGCCATCCATTTCATGTTGCGACTTGTGACTGTTTCGACTTTAGTTCGCACTGACATTCGTTTGTATTCCGATGCATTTATATCATTCTATATCGTAAGTTTAGCAACTTCGTCTTTGACGAAAGCCATCACGTCCTCTTTTGAGTAGCCCAAACTAGCCATGAGTTTGGCTTCATCGAGAACTTCGGCGTGACGAATCGATCGCTTCTTGAGAGATATTTCTTCCTCTTTCACAGACAACGAAAGTGCATCCGGCTTCACCTTGTACTCAAACTCCTTCAGTCTGCTTTTGGACAAGTCCTTCAAGATCGTTGTCTGCACTTCAATCTGAGACTACATCCCGTGAAAAACTCTTTCTGCGAGACTTATGGACTTTCGTCCTGACTCGAGCTTGAGCTTCTTTTTTTGTTTCTCGAGAAACTGCTGGTCGCTTTGACGTCGTGCCTTTAACCCCGACACAGGAGGTGGTGGCCCAGTATTCGCAACCTCGTCAGTGGCTACAGCTTTATCATGGAAGCTTAGCTCAGGCAAGGTTGAATATATACCAGTCGTCAAACCGTCAACATAGGCATCGCTATTGCTGTTAGCTGGCAAGTTGGACGCGTCATCGCCCATAACCTGATCCAGGACATCCCAATGCTCATGCACTTGTTCTATTCCAAATAAATTGTTGCAACACGATGGCGCTCGCTTGCATGGACTGTTTTGGCGGATGCTTGGTAGTCGGCATCGTCCTCGTGTCCGTTGCAGCGCTCACTTGCTGCCCTGAGTATCCCTTCGCCCGACTGGGTCATAAAGTCCTTTGCTTTCGTGTACAAGTCGATGAGTTCCTGCATCTTTCCCTTAACGCTATCTATGTTTCGCACGAGACGATGCTCTCGCTCGAGCATTTGGGACAACTCGGCAGCGATCGCGAGCTTGTTCATCCATCTTTCGAGCGCGTGCCTCCCTTCCAACGAGTAAAGTTGATGTACTCGCGGCCATTGTGGACACCAAGCCACTCGAGGATGTCTCAACCAATGAAACGCGTTTCCGCACCCACATGTCGTTCTGCCTTCGCAAATCCCTCTTCCTACTGTTCCTTCTCCATTTTCAACATGTAAAATCACTTCTTGAAAGGGAAGAATGTCGTCGTGGATGCCAATTTGGAATCGTCCAGCTATGGAGTGCTGCATGGCCACCTCTGACGAGATCGATTCGACGAGGAGGAAGATTGTATCGAACCATCACTCACAAAGGTCAATCATGGGACCAATCAGAACACGATTGTCATTGTGTGGGAACCCTCAAAATCTCAAAGTGGAGATGAACCTTCGTCCCATGACGCCGCCAGCAGCCTCGGCCGTCGTCGTTCTCTTGACCCCTGAGCTTCTCTGTGTCATCGCGTACTTCCAAGACGGCCTCCACGAGGACATCCTTCCCTTTCGAGCGTCCACATTTGACGTCGATGCGATTGTCGAGATTGACACTGTCCTGCGCCCGTGGTTGGCCTGCCACGGCCATGCCCGACTCGACCGCCTCGTCGCGCTCGACTATTTTGTGTCGAATATGCTGTTGGCGTATGGAGCCTACTTTGGCAACGTCGACTTGCTTGTGGCCTTGGAAGCCCATATTCCCAAGTTTAAACTCGGGCGGCACTTCTTGCCCGTCTTGAAATACGCCGCCATCGGAGGCTCGCTGCCAACATTCGAGTACCTCGAAAGGCTTGGCTACACCCACTCGATGCCGACAGCTCTACAGCTTGCAGCCTCCAGTGGCCATGTAGCCCTCGTGGCTGCCAAGGTCCCGGCAGTCGTCCAAACCCCCAAATTGGCCCGAGAGTTGCTCGTGCGGGCCACCGAGCACGACCGCGCCGACGTCGTCGAGCTTTTTTTGTCCAAAAGTCCCCCCGATGCAATCGACCAGGCGTTTCTTGTCGCGGTGTGTCGGGCAGCTGTGGCGTCGATCCGACTTCTTCAAGCCGCGGGAGGGACACTGACCAAGGTCAACGCGCTCTTTGGACCAGCCAAAAACGGTCGCGCTGACGTTGTTCGCTTGATGCTCGAGACTGGTGTAGGGTACACGACAGGCTGGACGCGCGTGCGGGATGTTAGTTTTTCCGGCGCGGTGGCGGGGGGTCATGTCGACTTGGCCAAGTGGATCGTGGCGAGAAGCGGACCTGCCGCCGTCGTCGTCGACCCAAGGCACGTGACAGATGCACTCACGGGCGAGCATGCTGCAATATTCGACTTTCTCTGGACCTTGCCATGGAAACCCAGCGCCACGGCGGCGTGGACAACCGAGTTCACCAAGCGCTTGACATATGCAGCCACAAAAGGACACCTCCAGATGGTGCAATGCCTCTTGGCCAAACAACCCATGGGCGATGCGCAACATCTTGAGGCTGTATTGGACGACGCCGCCCGAGCGCGTCAAATCAACCTCGTTCGATGGTGCTTCGAGTCGGGGAAAGTCGCGGCCACCCCGTCGAGGCTGGTAAGGACGATGGCGGCGGCCACCGCGCAGTCATTTGGTCACAAGAAATCCGAGACAATGGCGATTTTGGCCTACGTGATCAGTCTCTTTCCAACAACGTATACCCTCCCCAACGCTATCGTGCTTGCATCGGCCAACAAGGACGATGACCATGTGTTTTTCATTTTCTGGCAGTGGTGGCGTCGATCCCACGACAGCCACGCCGCGCTCAGCCTTGGTCACGAGTGTCTTGTGGCAGCCATCGCCCGTGATTACGTGTACATTGCCAAGCGACTCGTAGACACCGAGGGCATACCTGTTACGGAGGCCATGGTGCACCAGGCAGCCTCAACTTGCCAACCCGAGGGAAGACTGATGGATTGGATCACAACGTGCAACGTCCAGTCTGAAAACCAAAAGACTGAAGAAGAAGCACATGCCACTCCCACGAGCCCAGCGAAGCGCCCGTGTAGAGGATTCGTCGGGAACACATGTGTAACTTTTGTAACGTGACCCGACTCTCTCCACTTTGGTTTCGTTGTCCATGCCGCTATTCATTTCTTTCTCGAAAGAAAGAATCGACGACACACAAGGACGAGGTGATGACGCCGCGACGTCATCCGCGCTTGGTGCCGGCGACCTTAACGCCTCGGAGTGGTGGTGGCGCGGTGAAAGTCGGCGCTGAGATCATCGACCCGAAACAAACGTACAAACGAACACAAAAGCAAGATGCCTGGCGAGCGCCAATGGTACCAAATGGCTCTGTTCGTTCTTGCTCCCCAGCAGACCCAACGAGCCGACGGAAATTCTCTCCGTCGACGTGCCATTTTTTTCTCGTTCTGCGGGAATTTGGCAGTCGGTTTATGGACATCTGCGTGAACAATCCAAGGGACTGGTATGATTCTCGGGGCTTAGTCGGGAGCGGATGGTCGGGAGCGGATGGTTTGATTCTGGCATGGTCTCCTTGAAGTGCCGAGCTCCGTGAAGGAAGATGTCAACATTCTTGCACACGTCACTCCATACCCTCTTGATGATGAAATCATGACTTGCTCCAAAATGCGTCAAAGGCGTTCAGCTTTGCGTGTGGGTATGCTTGGTTGAGCAGCACCTGCTTTGTACTCCAAATAAAATCACGGGCATTTGTTCCTTTCAACCGCAGTCCGCGGACCTCGTTGCATGGGACTCATGACAGAATCACATTGTCATCGGTTTGAATCCCGTTATTGATACAGTCTGTCCAAAATCTATAAACACACTCGAATTTTTGACATTGAGGCAAAACTACTCCATTTACCATTTAACGAGACACTGCTTTGCATGAAAGTCTTATGAGAGAGTTGAAGGACATTGACATTGGCAAAGCATAAGGGCCGACATCCAAAACAGGAAATTTTTACTCGAGCATTTGAAATTTGGTTTCAAGTTGCCATGCAGGTTGCTGTTGTGTTTACTTGTGTTTTTATCTTCAAATTCCATTGCACTTTCTGTGGATCATACGAGCATGGCCGTTGACCATCCAAACTCAGTCGTGGGCGACCAAGGCAACCTACACCGACGTGCTGTCTGGTTGTCGCCCTCGACGACGATGCTGCCGATTTATCTTTGGCGCGCTCCAGCATGACCAAGACGCGGTCGATCGAGACGTGGCAGTCGTGTTGCAGACAGCACTTGACAAATTTTAGCCACGGCGGCGGGGCAGTCGGTGCTGAGTTTGGGCTGCAGCTCACCCGAGATGATCTTGCTCGTAAAGGCTGCCGACGGCATCGTGTCCTTGACGTTAGCCAGCGGCAGCACATCCGAGTCGAGCTCGGTCAGGAGCACGCCAAACGAGTAGACGTCGATCTTTTCCGTGTCCGGAGCCCTCGAGAGAACTCGAACGCGATCGAACTCGGGACGTCGTGAAGTCACTTAGGCGACTGTGCGCGCGCGGTTGATTTGGACGTTGGTGGCCTTGACATTGCTGTGGCTCAAGTGAAGCTTGAGGCTGTGCATGCAGTCGAGCGCCGAGGCAATGTCGATTGCAATGTTTAGCTTGCGTTGCGAGAGGCGGCGACAGAGCCGGGGTTTGTCGAGGAGACTGCGGGGGCTGCGACTGTCCATACACACAAACACAAGGCCACAAGGCCATGTCATCACAAACCCTTGCAACTCGACGACGTGGGGTGCTCGATGTTGGCGACGCACGGGACTTCGGATCCTAGCTTCCGCTTCTCTGTCTCGTTCGACGGACTCGAGGGCGCAGCAATCGCATATTTTCCTTCAGTCTCTGCCTTGTCACACTGCATGCTGCACGTTGTAATCCAATTCATCAGCCCATCGACAAGTTGCAGCACCATATGGCCTCCGTGACAGGTATGCCCTCAGTGTCTACGAGTTGCTTGGCAATGCATACGTAATCATGGGCGAGGCTGAACGCGGCGTGGGAGTCGTGGGATCTACGCCACCGTTGCCAGAAAATGAAAAACCGTGGTCGTCGGTCGTCCTGGTTGGCTGACGCAACCACGATTGCGTGGGTGAGAGAGATACGTGGTTGGGAAGAGACTGACCATGTACGCCAAGTTTGACATCGTGTCCGGTTTATGATGGCCAAAAGACTATGCGGTGGTCGCAGCCCGGTCATCTTTTGGGTGGCCGCGACTGTCCCAACTCGAAGCACCATCGAACGAGGTCGACTTGACGCGCCCGGGCGGCGTCGTCCAAAACAGCCTCGCGATTCCGTTGTTGCGTTCCGGCGTCACCCTGAGTTGTTTGGCCAAGAGACGTAGGAGCATCCGAAGCTGTCCTTGTGGTTGTCCACGCAGCCTTGGCGTTGGGTGGTCATGGCAAGGTCCAGAGAAGACGACCATTGCTGCACTTCCTCCCGCGAGAGCATCCGCCACGTGCTATGGGTCGACGGCAACGACGCCATCTCCTCCTCTCGCCACGATCCACTGGGCCAACTCGCTTTGACACCCCGCCATCGCGCCGGAAAAACAATCACCCAACAGCTCGGAGCCCTTACATGTATTCACCATCAAGCGAACAATATCGGCGCGACCGTTCTTGGCCAGTCCAAAGAGCGTATTGACCTTGGTCAGTGTCCCCCCACCGCTTGAATGTGACGGATCGAAGCCATTGCTTCCCGACGCACCGCGACAAGATACGCCTGGGCCATTTTGGGGTTGTTTGGACAACCGCCGGGACGTTGGCGGCCACAAGGGCTACGTTGCCAAAGGAGACTGAAAGCTGCAGAACCGCCAGGCGTCGCGTGGGTGAAGCCAAGCCTTTCAAGCGCCATGCAACAACTGTGAGTGATGGTCCACTCATCCTCATCGCATGTCGTGGATGCGCTGATCTCGACCACACTTCTTCCTCACGTTGGACGATTTCAAAATGGCGTGTACGAAGATATTCTTCCCTTCGAGTCTTGTTGAAGGGGAACCACAAGCGAATCCTACCAGACCCGGTGGCGATGGCTCAATTCCAAGCCCTCATGTGTCCATTGTTGGGCCGACGTGGCCACACCCCTCCAAAACCTGTGCACGCCGACTGTGAGACATGCATTGGTCTCTCAAGATTAACTAAATCAAGCGCACGAAGCAAGGCACGTTTGACAAGCTATGGCGTTGCAAGGCCACAAG
This sequence comes from Aphanomyces stellatus, assembly GCA_009835185.1. NCBI lineage: Eukaryota > Oomycota > Saprolegniomycetes > Saprolegniales > Verrucalvaceae > Aphanomyces > Aphanomyces stellatus. Next base: position 28,557 of record VJMH01000190.1, read on the forward strand.
GTAAATATGACTTGGAGCCCCCGACTTGAGGAATGGTTTGGTGAGAGGTGGCCTTTGACTGTTCGGATGCGACGCCAGTGGACAACCTCGTCACGACGTCCAAAGATGAGTCGGTGCGGCTCTGGGACAATAATGGTGCCGTGTCCATGTGGTGTATATATCGTCCTTGTCGAGAAATGCAGCATTGGTGTCACGCCAGCTGTAGTGAAAGCGGATAAACGCGACAAGAAATTGGTGGCTTGGCTGCAAATGCCCAGCGCCTAGTCAAGACCGCGTCGATGGGAAGCCATGGTGGGAAGTTTTTCGAGCAGCCATGTCAAATGGTCCCATTTCGAGTAGATTTTCAACATTGGTCCGACCATTTTGGGTTCAAGTGAGTGATGGTGCTGTCAATGTCGTCAATGAAGTTGTCATGACGTCCCGGCTCATCAAATCCATGACAGGGAACGGCCGTGTACAGTCTGAAAGTGTCGTTTGCAAACCCATGCAAGCTGATCGCAACCGACTCTGGCTTTGTTGGTGCGCCAAAAGCTGGCTGGATTCTTGCACTTTCCGATGGAGCACAACGAATTTGACCGTGGCTTTTAAAGTTACACAGGATGCACGTTGTTCACCTTGGCGGATACGTCGTCGGCGGACTCGTCGAACTCGTATGACCCCCGTATCCTGCAACTCCGAGTCGTGTCAGTGGATGGCAAGACACCGAATCCAAAAGTCCACTTACCTGCAACATTGACTGCATTCAAAGATTTGCAAGCGCTTTACAAGGCCACCAAGGGCAAACTGCGGACTATCACACTGCAGGAAATGGACGACACGAGCGATTGCCCCGTGCAGCTCAATCTCCTCCAACATCAAATGATCGCCAACATCTCGTTGATCCGAAACAAACTCATGTGCACAGAAGACAAAGTCGAGAAGTGGCAGTTCATGAAACCCGACTGCTCACGACCACCCATTCTACTGGCACATGGTCAACGTCCAATGAGGAGCGGATGACAGTTCGATCAACAAGAACCAACTCAAGGACGTGGCTGTGATCCCAAACGCACCCAACTCGGACAATGTCACCCAAGTGTGCTACGTGGCCTGCACGTCCAACCAGTTTCTGATCCAAGGCAGCAAGGTCTGTCCGACGGAGTTTGGCTTCTCAACAGACGAGCCGTACTTGGCCCACAGCCATATCATGGAACACGAAAAGAATGGATTGATGGCGTGGTTCCAGCTCAAAGACGCACCCCGTGGACGATGGATCGTCATCCAAATTGCCAAGATGACTTTGACAGTGATTAAAACGATGTTGATTTTCCATCATATATAACGTGTGACTATTTGGTCGATGTCGTGAGGGAGTCATCGGTCCTCAAGTGTGCCACCCTAAAGATTTGTGTCCCAACGTATGGTCAATGATAGATTGACACACCATGGCGCTCATGCAGCTATTGCCCGTGAAATTCCAATGCTTTCGACCAAAGTGGTCCACTCGATCATGCTCCTAAAGTCTGTGGCGACCGTCGTCGAGAGTTGCATAAACCCGTCCAGGTTGTGACTCACAACCCTTCCCCTCGCGCTGTACTGGGCCGTCGCAACTTGTGACGACCCCGCGTCGACCCGCCACAGATCCGTTGTCGTCAGTGGCAGTCACGACAATGCCGTTGTCAACACAACTTAGTTGTCCTCACGTTGCCAAACCTACAAATGGACCGTTGCAGCTCCCGAGAGACCAACTGCGATGCACGGAGGTGGCCTGAGGAGGCTTGATTGCGCACATCCAAAAAGACGACGCCGGTGCCAACTTTGGTAAGCGTGTCGTCGAAATTGAATCCGACAGCCTTGAAGTCCGGCATTCGACAAACAATAAACACGACAAGATTTTAATTCCATATAAACAAAACGTGAGAAATCATATCAGCCCTAATGGTCTAGAGGTATGATTCCTGCTTCGGGTGCAGGAGGTCCCGGGTTCGATCCCCGGTTGGGGCCCACTTTTGACTATTTTACATGTGGTTCCCTCTGTGGTTGCAACATTTTGCAATCATTAGGTTTGAGGCTTTTCGTAACAGTGACGCAAGGTTAGCATCTTCATCGTCGTGGTAATTAGCCGTAAAATACACGCATATTGTCAATAGGTTTTGAGACGTGAGTGATCGGATGTCCATATGAAAAACAAAGATGTTTTCCATGTTTTCTCCAAGTCTCCTAGTAACGGCATCAACAGCCATGAAAACGAATCGAACTTCAACTTTTTCAGGATCTCATCGTATTTCTCATTTCACATGTCAGCACTTCCCTTCTTGATGAAATTTGAACAATACTCTGTTTCCTGTTCAAAAGGTCAAGAGAAACTTGACTTTATTGTCATTGGGCGAACTTCAATAATTGCGCTTCTTGAGCACCATTGTCAAATTTTCCGTCGTTCGCTGACCACATGACTGAATGTTCTTAATTGTACACAACGGAGCAATTGGCTACTACGAAGTAGGTACGTGGTTCCTGCAGTGTTTGATTACTTGGCAATGGTCGTGGAATTATTCATGTAAAATCCACGAAGGAAGGGAGTGAGTGTATGATTGGACAATTTTCTCGTGCTTCAACATTCCACAACCGAGACACGAGAATAGTAACGGCAATCATCTCTGTTGGAAGTTGGAACACCACAGAGACGGAAAACCGAAGGTGTGCGGTGTATTCGTTAATTAACTTTAAAAAACATAGTTTTTTAGTGGGATAATTGTGGAACATAACATAAAATGTTATGCCGTCAACACATCATGTTGTTCCTGGCGATATTGAGGGCGTTGAGACGGCCATCTTGCATGAGACTGCAGGTCACCACGTCTGCCATCGTTGACGTTTGTTGAATACCTCGACGCAAGAAAATTTATTGCACATGCTTGTATGTTGATATGACGTTTAACCCTCTTAGTTGTTTGTTTTTTACCTAACCATAGTCGATTTAATGGCAGTATTTGAATTATGATGTTACACCAGCAATACTAGGATTCTACAGTCCTGCAATTTTGATTTATACCAGTAAATGCATTTTCATCAAAGTAGATAAGATACTAATGAATTAAAATCAAAATCTGGCCAACGAAGAAACACGCCTTACAAAAGTTTGAATTCAATAACTTATCATGGCTGTTGATGCCGTTACAGGGAGACTTGGAGAAAACATGGAAAACATCTTTGTTTTTCATATGGACATCCGATCACTCACATCTCAAAACCTATTGAAAATATGAGTGTATGTTACGAGTTTATTATTGTGCTTTCAGCCGAAATTTGGACTCCTTTGCTCATTGTCCGATCCATTCAATTGTATTGGCTTTTGTATGGAATTCCAGGAGTAACGAATGCCCTTTTACATGGAAATGGAATAGTCGATTCTGATTGGTGAAACAAAAAACAAAGTCAACAAACGCACGTTGATTGGCTAACTATTTCTGTTGATTTCCGTCTGCCAATTCATTGGGCATGTCGTACCTGTCTTGAATGAAAACAACAGTAACGTAAACGATCAATTTAAAGTCGCCATTTGGAGTGCCTCTCGGCTCGACCGATCGTTCTCGGCACTGAGAGCGAAATTGAAGACTCGAAAGATAAAATTCGTAGAGGAGATGCGAAGCTATCAGAAACGGCATCATTTATCAAGTTTCGATGAATATTGCATTCGAAAGCCCGCTTCAAAGTTGGAATTGTGTTCAAAAATGACCAATCAAATTAAGGTCGTCAATTAATCTTGCCCTCAGTATGCGAATTTGATTGTCCCAACAAGGACAGGTTATAAAGTGATTGAAGAGAGACATTACATTTCAGAGTGTATACGTAAAAAGAGGTAGATGCACTACTTTTGCTTTCGAGGACCAGCCTTGCAAAACCGCGGCGGCCAATACACGCTTGCCTTTTGCATTCGCCTTGGTACCGGCTTTGGTTTTATCTTGCGCTTTGCTCGCTTTTCCTGCAGTTGCTTCTTTCGTGCAGCAGCATCTTGCCGCGCTTCTTGCTTGTCGATCTCTTTGAGGAGACTCATTGTCAAAATACGCCCGCCAACGTCAATTGTCTTTCTGCCCGTCTTCTTTGGCAGTTCAGGAGGGAGTGGCGAACAACTTGCCGTCGCTCTATCCATTGCGCCTGTGTAAAACTCGTTGGTACTCCCCCGTCCTTGAATTGTTTTAGTCGGCGCAGCATTTGTTCCTTCGACAAGGGCCATATCCCCGCGGTATCAAACCCTGATATGATGTTGAACGACAATATATGCGTCAGCCAGGCTTGAGGCGCAATTTCGATCGCCATTGGCTTCGATATTGTTATCTACACCGAAAACGTTGGATAATAAGTCAATCATCAGTTCCATACTTGTGTCTACTAGTTCCCTGAAAATGGCCTTTCGAATCGCATCTTTAAAAGGGCTAAATACACAATTGTCAAATGGCTGAAATAAATGTGTGGCATTCGACGGCAATCACATCAAAATGATGTTTAATTCATCGCACTTCGATAAAATGTCAACAGAGTAGTGAGATTGCAATCCATCAAAGACAAGCATAATCAGCCGCTGCACTGATTCATCAACGCACGCTGAAAACCACACGATCCATTCCACAAAGAGGTTCTCGTTCATAAACCCCTTTGGTGATGTCGTAATCGCTGCATCGGGTACTTCGGAGCACTCGCAAAGTTGCCTGTCAATGGTTTCACCGGGAAGGAGGAAATGGGGCGGGAGAATTGTTCCATCAGCACCACCACAAGCGACGATTGATAGATGAAAACTTGTCGAAACAGTCTTCTTCCAAACGTTTGGCGAACCTTTCAGAACCACAACATCATGAGACTTCTTTCGAGAGTTAAAAGAAGTCTCGTCCATGTTGAAAATTCTATCCGGAGTCAAACCATATTCGTTGATTGTATCATTAAGAGAGTGAAAAAGACGATCTATACCGGCTTCGTCGACAATATTTCTAGCACGTCAAATTGACTGCGCAGCACGTTTGCCAAGCTCGGGGTGGCGGCCGCGAAATCGTTGATACCAGCCATAGCCCAGATCAGAATTTGGGTCGATCGGGCGCGCGAGTTGATTTCCTTTGCGAAATATTTGAGAGCGGTCGGTAGGAAACCCATCCATTGCATGGCCGCGAATCAGGCAACAAGGTCGTCTTCGCATGATGACGGCAGAAACGTTTGGGACCACGTCGTTGCGGCTCTCGTACGACGCCTCTTCTTGCTTCGAGGGTCCGGCGGACAATTGTCAAGCGAGGAATGCTTGTGCCAACGATGGCACTGTCGTATGAAGCGCCTGCCAGCACCAGCGTGATGGCATGATCGAGCTCTTCTTCGGTGTATCGTGCACGTTGCTTGCTTGGCATTTCAATGGACAAAATGTGGTGGCTTTGCCATATATTATTAGTGGCAGGGTTTCGTCTATGATCTCATTAGAAGCTGATTGGCTTAGCCCGACGACCTTGAATTGACCAAACAACCTTAAATTGATCGTTTACGTTACAGGATTTTTTCTGACAATCTCGGACCAAAGTCCGGGCCAATCAAAACTCAGGAATCAAAACACATGTTTTGTGGCTGAAGCCAGTGGACAAAGCATTGCCGTGCAATGGGACTCAGCAGGAGGAGGGATTTGAGAGAGATTACAGCGTGGTTGCGTCGACATAGATGAGTACGGGTGTCTCGGAAGTCGGCAAGAAGGTCCCCAGGGGGTCGTAACCGCGCCGTGCTCGGGTTTTACGCAGGGTTTATGCTCGGCTGTCTCGAACTGTTCGTTTGATGCCGTCGATCTCGGTTCTCTACGTGGCCAACTTACTCTGCGCACGTTCGACAAGCAAAACAAATCCAGCCTTGGGGGCTTTACAATAAAATTTTCGATGTCTTTGATTCCGTTTGTGGCGGTGGGGGATGTACTTACAACATGCACTTTGTAGAGTCAATCTTCTCTGGGGGTTATTGACTTACTGACAGATGTACAGTTGGAGTATTTTTTTGGCAATCAATTCTTGTATCTAAATTTGAGCACACAAACACAACCAACACCTTCCACTTGACCAGCAACCATCATTGCAATGCTTCCACCACCACAATGGCTTTGTGTCTACAGCGACTGCTTGCAGACGCACTTGTGGCAGTTGGCCCTCTACTACATGTGCTACCAAGTGAGAGAATAAACACGTTTGCTCTGCGACGGTTCGTTGGGCACTGAATTAGCCCCCAACTGTTTTCTACTGCAAGTACTAGTGTAATTGAATACAAACAGCACTATACACCCCCCAACGCGAAATCCTGACAATGTTGCCCTGCGTGCCTTGCTGTGCAAGTCGTGTGTCGACGGCCCTACAAGCGCCAAAATGTCTATTTTGGCGTATTTAGGCAATTTTTTAGAGCGTCCCGACGATAGTCTGGACTTGGTCCGAAATATTTTCCAGGACTCCCAGGACTCCATCCTGGAGATTTAATCAGGAAATTCGTATTTCGAGATACTCGATACCTCTGACAAAGAACGGATGTTTGCCAGACAATATGCCAAGTCAATAATAACTGTCAGTGTAACTGCGTCTGGACTTCACCCCTCCCGCGTCGGTAACCCTAACGTTATCTTACAATAGTTGTTATTTGCGAAACACGAAGTATCAAAATTTGTATGCTTTACGAAACAATTCTGTTTCGTAAATCCAAAATATTCACAGCCTCGAATCAAAGAGTTTGTATGTTGTTGAAGATATGGCCTCATATTTAAGCCTTACGAAACAAGCTTATCCGGATTGATTTGAGGGGGTTTCGTATCTTCATGAGCCAGGAAAAGCGCAAGCGAGCTGGGCGGAACACCCCAGCCGAACCTGGCGACGACATCATCGCGTTGCGTGTTGTGAACAGGACACGCAATCAGTACGAAGGGACGTTAGCACGCTTGGCGCGGTGGCTAGAACAACAACACCCCGAGTGCATGGAAAATGGTGAGATCAAGCTCCCAATCAGTGTCTCGGTGTGCAAAGCTTTTCTGACATATTCATCGTACAAGCGAAGTCGATCAGGCATGGAACTCGTACCCCAACGTTACAATTCGAATGCTACAATCAGTGGTGTTGTCAGTGCCATCAAATATTTGTACACTGAGCGATCTCAAACGTTGAAGCATGATCTCAAAACAACGATGAATGGTAAACGAGTCTCTATTTGAAAAAGTGTAAATGCAGCGAATAGAGTTCAGCGCTGGATACAAGCGCAAAATTGCTCAATTGCGTTCAATTGGACAATTACCATTGACTGAAGGCAAGTCGCCGATGTCAGTCGCAGGTAGTGTTGTGTTGATTTGTCGGATTTTACTTGTTTTAGGTTATCGCTACTTAGCTCTACACGCAATGCAATCTTGTAGCGATTTCAATTTGTCTATGACGGCGCATTCGTTTCTAGTTTTGTGTTGGAATTTAATGGCACGCTCAATTACAACCGCATCGATAAGATTAGAGCATGTGACGTGGAGAGGTGTGTATTATACATGTTTATTTGTTGTAAGATCGTCTTGTAGGCGACGCATTGGTTGTTGAATTTGGACTTGCAAAAAACGACCAGACTGGCGAGATGTGCTATCCCCGGCATATTTATGCCAACCCAACGTGCCCCGACATTTGTCCAATTTTGAGGTAGAAAAGGTCGATTAAACTATTGCGTTTCGTAAATTTGTTTTGCGTGTAGCCTGGCAATTCTTTTGTTTACACGGCCGCCGCAAGACGCGGCTCCAACTACACTTTTGCTTGGTATGAATGCAAAGGACAGGTTTTCGACTTGGTTGTCGACGGCGTGTAAAACTTGCCAAGAAGACATAATTTCGTTGGGTTTGTGTGTTACCGAGTTGGGAAGTCATTCGTTTAGAAAAGGAGTTGTTACAGAGCTGTCCAATTGCCCTGGAGGACCACAAGCAGTTTCGATATGGCTCCGAGCTGGATGGAGCTTGGGTAATGTGCAGAGTCGATATATATTTCAAGGAGCTGGTGGAGATCAATTTGTTGGACGGGCAGCATCTGGTAAATGTTTATCTTTTACAAGTTTGAGTAAAGTTACAAATAGGACTAAATGTCACCGATGCAACGTTTGCAGCACTACCACCGCATTTCAATGGTGCTGTTTTGTCGTCGGTAGAATGGGACTCGATTTTGCCTGGATTTTCGACATTTTATCCAGCTACATTTCGTTGTGCAGTATCATTTCTGTTGGCATCATTGGCGTACCATTATCAATGGATAATGTCGACATTTGCTCCGAATCACCCCCTTCTTTTGTCGTGTGTATGGACAAGTGGGATGCTACCTCGGCTTTCCAAGCACTTACTATCTGGAGTGCTCAAAAACTCGATGTCGCAATTGGTAGCAACTGGTTTTCCACCTTATGTCCCAATTTTGATTCAAATGGATGCAATACAGTCAAGTATTCAATCAATGCAAAAATCCATTTTTCAAAAAATTGATAATATGCAGGAGGAATTCTACAATCAACTACATCGCACTCCCGAGCAACTGATCACAATGGCCGGATTGAGTGCAACTTTGGAAACATTTAGTGAATCTATGATGCAAAAGATTGGGATATTGGCCTCAAAGGCGGTAAAAA